>SMSQ01022341.1:0-20249 GCA_019453375.1 Ctenoplectra terminalis | reverse complement strand
CTAATGCTGGAATTAGTACTTGTACTTATTGTGAGTACCGTGAATCGTTTCTTCTCTTAACATTGAAATTTTCAAAATGATAGGTTTGTAGTTTCTCATAACAAATTTTGTATATTTACAAGGATGTGAATTTTGATCAAAATGTGAACAAAGATTTATTTCCCTTATATTAGGTAGTGCCAAAAGTTCCTTCCGTTATCTTCACGCAGTGGTTTCGACTAGCCATGTTTAAATAAACATTCAGCTTTATTTGTTAAACGAAAGATGGGAAGAAAAATACTGTAAAATGAATCCTATATAAAATAATAATATATTGTAAAACGTAAAATATTATGGATTCATTACTTATTAATAAAACGAAAGAAACTTTTGGGACAACTTAATATTTTGTATTTTTTTCAAATATTTATTGCTTTAGTTTCCTTGATACAAATAGGTATACTTTAATCGTTGGTAGGTCTAGTGTTAACATTCTATAAGACCGTGTGACTTCAAAGTTACAAATTAATGTATCTATATTTGAAAAAATTAATTTTCTTTAGCTATCACTGCACTATTAAATTCGATTACTGTATTACTGTAGCGACACCACGATCGATCTACAGTAATTATTAGTTAAAACATTTTCAAATCAAAATAAAAAACTGTAATCAATCGTATTTTCTCCAATAAACAGACAAAATTCGAACTACAGAGGGTTAATTATAATATTTTCAGAGAAAAATGAACTTTTATTTTATTAAGACATATTTTTTGTATTTCAAAATTAAAAGTCATTTTTATTAAAGTGAAGTCATTAGAAATAATTTTTATTGAAGTGAGAAGATATTTTGAAGGTAAAAGTTTCAATTTCGCAAAGAAGTTTTTAATATAACATTAATCATTTTCTCTTAATGCTTAAATTATATTTTAATACAGATGAAATCATTTTTCAACAAATAAAAGAGTTTCGATACTGTCCAAGAAGTTAAATAAATACGGCTAACGCTGTCTGCAATTTGAATACATTTTGTATGTATTTCAATTAATTTTAAACGAAGGATGACGATATTAAATTATGTAAAATAATTACACCAAACTGTGTAACATATTTTACGTGACCTATTTTATGCAAGCTGCAGATTATAATTAAATGTTAGTTTATTTATAAAGTTTCATTGAAATCGATAGCTTGTGTGCTTCTTTTTTGCTAAAATGAAATCGTCTAATTATTTTCAACGAATTATAGCTGTTTTATTATTTATTAAATAAAATTTCAGAGCTCCGGAATACTTAATATTTACAAAATAAATTTAACTAAAAATAACACATAATAGATTGCGATTAAATTTTTCATAATTTTATAACTCACTGCTCTCATATAATATTCATTTAAAATAAACGCTCGACAAAGCAAAATTTCCCTTTAAATTATATCCGAGTTTTACCGACTAAAATTCGCTTAAATAAATTAGTACGCAAATGTTAAATTAAGACACGGACGACCGAGTGAAAGTATCTCGCTTAAGTCAGCGATTTTAAATTGGGAACTTTCTATTCGGTATTGTGTAAAATATCCTGCGCCATTCGATAAGAATGTTTCTCATATTGCACTGAAGGAGAACTCGAACGGCCAAATAATAGTATGGTAACGTTTCTCAAAATAGTGAAACGAGTACATCTTTTCCTTGCCGATCGAATGAATATTTAATTTCGAATCGATTCCTCTAACCGTGCTTCTCGTATATAAACGCGCACTTTAAGGTTCCAACGAGGGAATCTATTCGATGAAATTGTATTTTGTGAAAGATACGACGATTAAACCAGAGGCAATCAAATAAATGGGATTTAAACGTCGTACACGATACTGTACATCTATCCCTCGATTTTGTACATGGTATTTTTCTTTTTTTTTCTTTTTTTTTTGCACAATTTCGCTTCTACACGATTTCCAAAATAACGGATTGTCAAAAGACCGTTAAAAATAAAAATTTATGCCGCACACATTTTTGTATAGTCATTTTTTAGTACCGTTCGTTTGTTAATACTGTCATGAATCCCCTAAAAAAAAAAATTTTCTTTTTTTTGTACGCAAGAAGCGTTCGTATTAATCCTCTGTATGTCATGCCGGAGTCGCTAGTGACCCGCGGTTGTGAGAGTAATTAAATACATTTGTTACTTCATGAATGGATCGATGTATTTTTCTTTTTTCAGTTCCATTTTATTTTTATTTTACGTTGACTTCGATGAATTTAATTAAATGACTGAATTTTCCGCGTTTCGGTTTTTTTTCTCAATTCACGCGGTATTCTGTGGAACCGATCTTCCGTGTAACTTGGAGGATAAGTGTATTGGAATGTTTAACTCTTTAGGGCACGCTGGGATTAAAAGTGTTCCACCTTTTTGATGCACCGTAATTCACGGTGGGACATTTTTAGTCCCACCTCGACTTAGGGAAAAGGATGTGCTTTAATAAGTACAATTCCACCCCATAACAATAAATTTGTAGGAATCTTTAAACTAAGCTAAAGGCGGAGCGGTCGGAAATATATAAAACTACGGTAAAAGGAAAGCGTGTATACTGTGCTGTGTTTCGGCTGTGACTGACTGCAGGCACAGTTTTCGCCGGCGATAGGAATTTTCCCAATATTATGGCCCATCATCTGGCCTATGTCTTAAGTGCCTCGACGCAGTCCCGTATCGCACTCGACACCTAAACAAAGTTTCGGTTTACAATAACGAGAAATCGGCTCTCAGTACGACAAAATTCAATTAAGTTATTATTTTTTTATGTTTTTTATATTATTAAAGAAACCTTAAAACGAGATATCTCGTCTCCCGGTCACAACGTTCGGATTGCTAAAGACGAGATATCTCGTCTCCCAATGTGTTAAAAGATATTTAATTAATACACTACCAATCGTACGAGTCGCGATTTTTTCAAGTATTTTTGAAAATAAGCTTATAAATATTTTGTTCAAATTCTGTTAGGTGGTTGGATAACAGTAAGTTTGAAAATGAAGTTTATCATTTCTTTCTGAAAACACAGTAAAATAAAATACCATAGAACAAAATGTAACGGTAAAGTATTATTTGAAGCGTTTAGTATTTGAAAAAATATACAAAATGTCTCGATTATAATACCTTTTATAATATCTGGTAGACGAAATCATTTTTTACCTAAGTTCTATTTTCTTTTTTCTTTCTTTTTTTTACTATATTCTCAATAATATCAATTTGCAGAAAAATCCGCAGTCTATTCATATATAAAATTTGGAAAGTTATTCATTTCCAATTAACCTATAATCCAATTAACTCTATAGCCCGAATTTTGTCTACGTATTAGAGAAAGAATTACGATCGATTAGAATTTTTCACTTTGCTTTGAAAATTCTTAAACTGATAATTGTTATAGATGAATCGTGGTATCACTGCAGTAATACAGTAATCAAATTTAATGGTACACTGATAACCAAATGAAATCAATTTTTTTAAATGTGATNACTTAGGGAAAAGGATGTGCTTTAATAAGTACAGTTCCACCCCATAACAATAAATTTGTAGGAATCTTTAAACTAAGCTAAAGGCGGAGCGGTCGGAAATATATAAAACTACGGTAAAAGGAAAGCGTGTATACTGTGCTGTGTTTCGGCTGTGACTGACTGCAGGCACAGTTTTCGCCGGCGATAGGAATTTTCCCAATATTATGGCCCATCATCTGGCCTATGTCTTAAGTGCCTCGACGCAGTCCCGTATCGCACTCGACACCTAAACAAAGTTTCGGTTTACAATAACGAGAAATCGGCTCTCAGTACGACAAAATTCAATTAAGTTATTATTTTTTTATGTTTTTTATATTATTAAAGAAACCTTAAAACGAGATATCTCGTCTCCCGGTCACAACGTTCGGATTGCTAAAGACGAGATATCTCGTCTCCCAATGTGTTAAAAGATATTTAATTAATACACTACCAATCGTACGAGTCGCGATTTTTTCAAGTATTTTTGAAAATAAGCTTATAAATATTTTGTTCAAATTCTGTTAGGTGGTTGGATAACAGTAAGTTTGAAAATGAAGTTTATCATTTCTTTCTGAAAACACAGTAAAATAAAATACCATAGAACAAAATGTAACGGTAAAGTATTATTTGAAGCGTTTAGTATTTGAAAAAATATACAAAATGTCTCGATTATAATACCTTTTATAATATCTGGTAGACGAAATCATTTTTTACCTAAGTTCTATTTTCTTTTTTCTTTCTTTTTTTTACTATATTCTCAATAATATCAATTTGCAGAAAAATCCGCAGTCTATTCATATATAAAATTTGGAAAGTTATTCATTTCCAATTAACCTATAATCCAATTAACTCTATAGCCCGAATTTTGTCTACGTATTAGAGAAAGAATTACGATCGATTAGAATTTTTCACTTTGCTTTGAAAATTCTTAAACTGATAATTGTTATAGATGAATCGTGGTATCACTGCAGTAATACAGTAATCAAATTTAATGGTACACTGATAACCAAATGAAATCAATTTTTTTAAATGTGATTACATTAATTTTGTAACTTTGAAGTTACACGGCGCCATAGAGGGTTCAATGTTTAACAACCGTTTCACTTCTGGTATAAAAGTAAAGCCGTGAAACAGCTAAACTTCGGTACCGAAACTTTGCACACGATGTAACAAAATCGTAGAAAATTAATACAAAATGTACTAAATTTCACGTGTAGTTATAATCAGAAATTACTCATATACAAGTAAAACTTTTGATGTTAAACTAACAAGTTCTCGGTTTGAAATTAGATAAGATGTCTTTCGGTGCTAGCGAGAAGAGGAATAATTAACAAGAAAATACAAGACCGTGTATACATAGTGCTTCTATTTTTAATGAAAACTTTTCCGCCTCGACCTACATTAAAAACTTCATTTTTGAAGGCTAATGCTTGAAAGCTTTCAACTACGAAAAACTTAAACCAAACTTAATCAAGTCTAAACGTAAAAATATTTCAAAGAGTAATTAATAAGGTAGCTCGATCGATGAAGCTTATCGTTGATTTTTAATATCTTTACCAGCAAAAGTTAACTTGCTAGTTTTTTGTGAATTCTTTTTAAATACTTCCAGTTCATTGGTATCATAATCGCAGCTTTCAGCGTATTAACATTGTAAATACACCAACGGTTTATTAACCTTCCAGTTAATATCGCAAGCATTTTCACGAACACTCCATCCTGGCACGCTATGCCAAGCGATGGGAAACATTTACGAAATTAGCTAA
Organism: Ctenoplectra terminalis; assembly: GCA_019453375.1. Taxonomy (NCBI): domain Eukaryota; kingdom Metazoa; phylum Arthropoda; class Insecta; order Hymenoptera; family Apidae; genus Ctenoplectra; species Ctenoplectra terminalis. The sequence goes on along the minus strand of SMSQ01022341.1, from coordinate 14,986 downwards.
AATACTTTGGTAAACATTTACGGTTCATTTAAGCGATCGATAATTGAACACCCTTCGCTTTCGGGATTCGTCATACGCGAACCAGTGTTAACGTTGTTAGTGAAACCAATAGTATAAAATTAATATCGAAAACGAACATTGACGCAGGTTTCGTGATGGCCAATTTTACGCTTCGACTAAGCCGGATTTATAAAAAATGCAAGTTCGTTTCACGGAGCTAGAATTTATGGATGATTCGCGATATTTTAAACGATTTTTTTCATCTTTCATATTTTTGTCATCCACAAATGATATTTATCATTTTTTTTTGTTTTTAGAAATATAACACGACTGGCTGTCACATTGGCAACAAATTGCAATTATTATTGAAAAATGGTTAGATACCGGTTTTGCATACGATAAATTTAGGATCGTACATCTATCTCTTTCGTCGAATTGGAAAATAGATTGTTGAACGTAAATTTTAATTATATGTCTATAAATAAAATACACGAAAAATACAAAATAGTGTTCGGAGTAGGTAAAAAACTTTGATTATCACGGTTCAATTATTTTTTTTACGTGTTATATTTTTAATATGCTTTTAACGTAAGTTTAATTTAGCACTGTGGAAACGGTATGTTATTTAATTGTTATGTAATGTCGTTCCTCCACGCTAATTTTTATTACGAAATATTAAGACTTACGTTTAATTTTAATCATCGATACATCGACCATTATTTTTCACGATCTTTTCCCATCTGTGAATTTGATGGTTTATTTTTCAAAACAATGGTGGATGTTTTTAATTTTTTTTAAGTTCGTCTTTCCTGCGCGTGATATAGCGTTTAAAAACTAAAAATTACAATTGAAAACTCACCACGTTCGTCACAATAAATTTCTACTTATTCCAATTATAACATTTTTTAATCAACAACAAAAATTCTACAATAATGGACATTTAAAATAAACATTGAAGAAGATTTTTAGGTAAAAGCGTCGCAAATTTTTTGAAGAAGGAATCCAGAAACTACTTGATAGATAAAAAATCATAGGAAACAATGGTCGATACAGTCATGACTAAAAATGAATGCAAATATTAATATCTTACAGTGGAAAATTAGCGTCAAGGAACGACATTATTTATGGGATGACCTAATAGATAAAGATCTAAATAAAAATCGAAGAAGAATACCTAAAGATAGACTACGTACAACACGTATGTAACATGTACTAAATACAAAGGTAAACTACAGGCTACGTACGTTAATTTTTTAATTCATCCATGCAAGATTTTTTATGTTGAAAAATCAGAACCGACCTTGTTAACCGTTCCTGTAGTTTAACAGTAAACCGCACAATTTTAAACTCATTTGATACATGGTATAATTGTAAAATATAAACTTGTACAAATTCAACGGAATTTTAATCTACAGATGTTATACATTGCATACAACAGCTTTCTATATTTATTGAAACATATTACTACACGAAGCATGCATAGTNATTGGTATCATAATCGCAGCTTTCAGCGTATTAACATTGTAAATACAGCAACGGTTTATTAACCTTCCAGTTAATATCGCAAGCATTTTCACGAACACTCCATCCTGGCACGCTATGCCAAGCGATGGGAAACATTTACGAAATTAGCTAAAATACTTTGGTAAACATTTACGGTTCATTTAAGCGATCGATAATTGAACACCCTTCGCTTTCGGGATTCGTCATACGCGAACCAGTGTTAACGTTGTTAGTGAAACCAATAGTATAAAATTAATATCGAAAACGAACATTGACGCAGGTTTCGTGATGGCCAATTTTACGCTTCGACTAAGCCGGATTTATAAAAAATGCAAGTTCGTTTCACGGAGCTAGAATTTATGGATGATTCGCGATATTTTAAACGATTTTTTTCATCTTTCATATTTTTGTCATCCACAAATGATATTTATCATTTTTTTTTGTTTTTAGAAATATAACACGACTGGCTGTCACATTGGCAACAAATTGCAATTATTATTGAAAAATGGTTAGATACCGGTTTTGCATACGATAAATTTAGGATCGTACATCTATCTCTTTCGTCGAATTGGAAAATAGATTGTTGAACGTAAATTTTAATTATATGTCTATAAATAAAATACACGAAAAATACAAAATAGTGTTCGGAGTAGGTAAAAAACTTTGATTATCACGGTTCAATTTTTTTTTTTTTACGTGTTATATTTTTAATATGCTTTTAACATAAGTTTAATTTAGCACTGTGGAAACGGTATGTTATTTAATTGTTATGTAATGTCGTTCCTCCACGCTAATTTTTATTACGAAATATTAAGACTTACGTTTAATTTTAATCATCGATACATCGACCATTATTTTTCACGATCTTTTCCCATCTGTGAATTTGATGGTTTATTTTTCAAAACAATGGTGGATGTTTTTAATTTTTTCTAAGTTCGTCTTTCCTGCGCTTGATATAGCGTTTAAAAACTAAAAATTACAATTGAAAACTCACCATGTTCGTCACAATAAATTTCTACTTATTCCAATTATAACATTTTTTAATCAACAACAAAAATTCTACAATAATGGACATTTAAAATAAACATTGAAGAAGATTTTTAGGTAAAAGCGTCGCAAATTTTTTGAAGAAGGAATCCAGAAACTACTTGATAGATAAAAAATCATAGGAAACAATGGTCGATACAGTCATGACTAAAAATGAATGCAAATATTAATATCTTACAGTGGAAAATTAGCGTCAAGGAACGACATTATTTATGGGATGACCTAATAGATAAAGATCTAAATAAAAATCGAAGAAGAATACCTAAAGATAGACTACGTACAACACGTATGTAACATGTACTAAATACAAAGGTAAACTACAGGCTACGTACGTTAATTTTTTAATTCATCCATGCAAGATTTTTTATGTTGAAAAATCAGAACCGACCTTGTTAACCGTTCCTGTAGTTTAACAGTAAACCGCACAATTTTAAACTCATTTGATACATGGTATAATTGTAAAATATAAACTTGTACAAATTCAACGGAATTTTAATCTACAGATGTTATACATTGCATACAACAGCTTTCTATATTTATTGAAACATATTACTACACGAAGCATGCATAGTATCGTTCACAATCTCTGCAAAGTGTAAATTGGCCTTGTAATTTAACCCTCTATGGGACCGTGCGACTTAAAAGTTACAAACTGATGTATCTATATGTAGGATCATACGGATCACGGAAATAACCAAACAGTATTTTGAAAGGTGAATATATTTGTAATAATAAAATAGAGGTATAATAGAGACGCCTTCGAAACACGGTTCTGCACGTCTCGACGAGAACTAACGATCATCCGTGCTTCTCGAAAGTCGTCAGCCCGACTACAATGTATTCTCTTTTCTACGCTGTGGCGTCGTTCGGGCCGCCCGGACCCGCCACCACACAACAAACGCGGCCGCCGAACCTACATATATTTTAAAAAATTAATTTTGTTTAGTTATCACTGCACTATTAAACACGTCAAACGCCACGCTGATTTTAGTCGACTTTGATCGACTCCGTGACTTTCTTAGATTCATTTCAATTTTACGCTTGTTAATTTGCCGAGGTTCGAACGAAGCCTTAATTCTTCCAATTCGGTAAGCGATTAATTTTAATAATAATTGCAGATTTTTTAAAACTAAAATTACCAATTTGTATCAAAGAAATCAGACTAATAGATATTTGAAAAAATACACAATGCAAAAGAAAGAAATCTACAATCTGTTGCGCTACCTTTCTTAGTACTGTAGATTCGGCGGCCGCGTTTGTTGTTTGGCGGCGGGTCCAGGCGGCCCGAGCGACGCCATAGCGTCGAAAAAGACAATACATTGTAGTCGGGCTGACGACTTTCGAGAAGCACGAATGATCATTAGTTCTCGTCGAGAAGCGTGTTTCGAAGGCGTTTCTATTATACCTCTATTATATCTCTATTTTATTATTATTAAATATATTCACCTCTCAAAATATTATTTTGTCATTTCCATGATCCGTATGATCCTACAGTACATTCTTAGAAGAAGAATGCTTGGGTGACGGGGCGTTCAACGTGTTAAAAAAACGGAAGCATCGAAAACATTCATCTAAAAAGATTAAAAAAAAAAAAAAAAAATCGTACTTATATTTACGTACCTAAAACAAATCTAATATTTCCAGTCGCCAAACTATAACGCACAGATTGGACACTGGATCGAATATTAATTAATGGTTAACCGGATAACCAAGAGTTTCGTCTTGCAGCACGCGAAACAAGGAAATCCAAATAATACCGTAATTTGATTATTCGCCCAACCAACAGAGAATTGGATAACTGCGGTGAGTTGTTATTGTTTCCGGTACAAAGGATCGGTTCGTGATCCTCTTAGAAACGTATAATTGGTCCAAGGTGACCGGCGAAGTCAGCGTCGGATTTCCACCTGAAAGCATTAATTTCCACTTGTTGGAAATCACTGCTGCTTTGATCTACGCGTACTTTGCTCGATGTTCAAATGCTTCCAACGAATCGCTAATTTAATAACAATTATCAGATCTAATAATTCAATCTCTTAGCGCCACTTGTTCCTCTGAATCATTTCCTAGTCCGCTGAGCTGCTAACTCATGCTTTCCTGTAACGGTTAATTGTTATTGTTTTCAAGAGGAACCGAGAACGCTACGGTAGCCCGTTAATATCGAAACATTCGGGTCACCAAGTAGAGATTAACGAATCTGTGGCGAGTTCTGGTTGCTGGAATTGATGGATTTTAGGTCTGTTCGATAAAATGAATACAGGGTGTGAGAGTGAGCGGTGAAACAAAATGGCTGGCGTTCGACGCTCGAAACTGGCCAATGGTAGTCGTCCGTATGGCTGACGAAGAATTAAATTCTTATAGTTTTTATTTTATCCCGATAAAGAGGATTGCAATGAATTCGCGGGATCTTCTTTATTAATTTTTTCGCAGCTTAATACGAGAGGGATTCGGGTAAGCTGTCGAATATCGTTTAAATTGTATCATACGAAACATGATTATTAAAATTTCGTGTATACGAATAATTGAAATTGTGTATTTTTTGTGCCTGACAAATACTCTTCATTCACATCTTAATCTTTTCCCGATACTGTCACTCGGCCCAAATACTTTCCTAACACCTCGTTCATACCAAACACTCTTTTCTCGCACCCTACCACAGTGAAAGAATAAAATACAGCGATTAATAATTTAATACGGCGTTCGTCTCTGTGGATATATCCGGCGTTCTTCACCGCGGGTTATCATGTGGATGTCGGATATATCCGGTGTTAGAAGCGAAAGGGTTAACCCTGTATGGGACCGTGTGACTTAAAAGTTACAAACTGATGTATCTGTATTTTAAAAAATGAATTTTCTTCAGTTATCACTGCGGTATTAACACGTCAAACGCCACGCTGATTTTGCTCGACTTTCCGATAGGCTGTGTGCTGTGATATTAATTCGAAAACATTTGGTCGCAAAATAGTTAAGAATTTAAGAAGAGAATTGTAAAAGTTTTAAAAGGAAAGTCGTATCTACGTTTAATGTGATTTAACAGAATCCATTAATGAATTACAAGGTATTATTTTTGGGAACCAGAGAAACCTAAACGAAAATTTCAGCGTCGGTCCACAGGGACCGGCATGACGTTTAACGTGTTAAATTTGATTGCTGTATTACTGTAGCGACACCACGATCAATCTACAGTAATTATTAGTTACATTTTCAAATCAAAGTGAAAAACTGTAATCAATCGTAATTTTTTCTTCAATAAGCAAACAAAATTCGGGCTATAGAGGGTTAATTAGCATAGGCTAGCACAGTGGTCGGCAAACTTATTAGCCAAAGAGCCAAATATGAACGTTACAACAATTTAAAAAAAAATTGGGAGCCAAATCTGCTTGTTTAGTAAACTTTTATTACACTAAATTTGATTACACTAAATAAAACCTGGGGTGCCTATAAAAATATTTCAAATATATTTTTTCTAAAGCCACCAGTACCAAATTATTATCATTATTAAATTGATGAAAATAAAAATTAAAAAAAATCGTTTTAAAAAATACAATTTTATTAACCGTTTGAGTCCCAAGGGGTATTGAAAAAATACTGTCGAAAAATCCCGAACAGCGCAACCGCGCTTTCTCTAAACGAGTACGAAAAGACCCAGGCGGCGCGATAGCGCTTGTCTTAATCCATCGCGAAGAAAAAAATTATAAGTGTTACTCTCCGTTTAAATTGTTCGTAACACAAAAAATATTTTTAATTTGTAATTCGTTATTTTATGAAATACATCTGTATTATTATATACGCGTACTGTAAGTTTATAAATATTTCAAGTTTTGTTCGATAAAAATTATTGACAACATAACAATGAAATACAAAATGTTTTATCTGTATTATTTACATTAAAAAAAGGAGGTGTGCGATGCACGTGCGTCAGTAAATCTGAGCCCGCTACTTCGACAGTCGGTGACTGCACCCTCAGTTGTCCACAGCGCTCGAAATGTACTGGGATTTTTCGGCACAAAATCTGAAGAGCGCGATCGCGCTGCTTGGAACTCAAACGGTTAATATATGAGTCGTTCGTGCACACATTGATTAACTCCATTTTTTGAAACATCTTAAATTTAAGTATTAAAGCATTTGGTATAGTCATAACTTTTTATTAATATTGTTCGCGCCAGCGCTATTAGTTTTTAGCCAAATGTGGGGCTAGCCACTTTTAGTTTTTCCATTCACAAGCGGTCAAAAATCTGGGAGGCCATCGGGCACCTTAGCTCTTCGCATTTTCACTTTGCTTGTTTAGTTTCATCAGCTGCATGCCAGATTTGCCTATACTTGTTTAGTTTAGGATGTTTCAACGGCTTCGAAGCGTGTCCCAAATTTATTACCCGCTGCGGTATTGTTAAGGGGACACGGATTTCCCGCGCGCGTCACTCAAGGGTCTATCGGTACTTGAGAGTGACCGTCGACTTGGAGGCGTAGTTTCGTTAATTTTGTTTTTGTATACACCAATCGCATAGTATTCACCACCTCCAACGTCTCACTCCGAAAATTGTAATTGACCAATCCGTGTCCCTCATCCCCGCCGATGCACCTCTTCCGAGGCATCGTGTGCCTTGTAAATAGTTTTGTAGATTAGAATTCAGTAAGCCTTCGCTTAAAACACACGCAAACAAACACCAGACTCCACAAGAGGAGTAACTTTGTAAATAAAGTAGTTAACATTGAACCTAGTTATTTTGTCTCCCTGCGAAGGGAGTGGTCCTTCGAGAAGTTTTTAGTCGGCACACGTGTAAATTCGACCAAGCTCGACCGATCGCCAGATCAACCACGAGTAGATCAAACAAATATTATTGCGCCCATATTATTTTATTAATATTATTGCGCTTTCCGTGGATATTTGTGCCAGAGCCGCACTTAAGGAGCCAAAGAACCACGTACGGCTTTGGAGCCGCACTTTGCCGACCACTGGGCTAGCATGAAGAATAGGGTGAGTGTTGCGCGAGAGGTTTTTCGAGAGGATATTTGCGTGATCGGTCGGAGTGTCGTGTTTTTATGAAATTTTGATATATCATAGAACTCGAAAGAATATTTTACACGTATTTTTTTTTTTTTTATCTGCAATCATCCATGTCGAAGGGGTGAAAACAGCCCTCAAAGTTGGGTTGAAAATCACATCATTGGGAATATCTCGAAAACTATTTGTCATTGCGAAAAAATTCAAAATACAAATTGCGTGGTTGTTGAAGGCCAATTATATGGTAAAAACAAATTTCCAAAAAATTAATTTTTTTTATAGAATTTTGTACAAAGTAAAATTAATTTCGAGTTCTATAACATATCAAAGTTTCATAAAAATCGGCGTGTGTCATTCGGGCGATGTCCCTTGTAAGTCAGCTTGGATGAGAGGATGAATGCTCGAAATATAACTATGCTTAAGTATCCGGAAGAGGTTTCTGCAAACTACTCAGAACGATTTGTGAATACTGCGGGTAAGCACAAAACTCAAGCACGCTCGCGTTGCGTGTTTGACTGATTAAAACTTTAAACGGTACTTAAAGCTGTTTAACGGAGTGTGACTGGAAGAGAAATAAATGGAACCACTTTATGCTCCGACTCTGCTGTGTTGCGTAAACAGATTGATACATATTGGTTGTTGCTAATTTAATATACGATATATACACGGGTCGTTCAATGCAAAAGTGGAGTAAGTTAAAAAAGTCGTGTAATGAATAATAAGGAATGAAGTAAAAGTTCTGGTGAATATTAAGCGTTTTAAGCGTTTTACGTAAATAAAAAGTGATTTTTCTTTTTTATAGAAGGAAATATTTTTATTCAATAATGCATTGTCTGTGAAATAAGTTACCTTTTGTTTTTGAGATTTGAACTGAACTTATTGTATTTCAAAGCGCTGGAAGACAATTATAGTTAAAAACCTTACGAACTTACTGCCCAACCTAATAGAACAGTGTCAAAGAATGTTACATCTGTTTTATCCGTTTTATGTAAGCCTGTGAAGTTATAACTTAAAATAGTAATACTGTTTTTCCCTGAAAATTAAGACACGATTATTTTATCCAATACAGTTGTATTAAACCAAATACAGGCGGCCCTCGACTTTCGCACAATTCGCTATTTCGCACATTTTTAAAGATTCAACTGTTTAATCCTCTGCGATCTGATGTCCCCTCTCAGGAGACATCAGACTAGCCATCAGATTACAATGTTGTTCGGATCAAGAGAACAAAACAGTTTCAGTCTTACATTAGGACGTGCGTCAACGTGTTGTGTGTTTTGCTAATTTATTTGTTTAAGTTTAAATATTTCGCCCTTATAAATTGATAAACACGAGTCAGAAACGGAATAACTGCAGTGTTGATACGAACAAAAAGAAATTAAGGACTCACTTTCCAACATTCAACATTCGCACACAGTTTCAGGAATCAATTATGTGCGAAAGTCGAGGGCCTACAGTAGACAGAAAATTACACCACTTTTGCGTTAAATGGCTATAAAAATTTTACGCGTGCTTTACTGCACATGCTTTCTAATTGCGCATCTAGGAGGCGGTAGTCAATCCCTTTCCTTACGATTTTTTTAGCATTCATGTAGAATTTCAAGAATATCATTTTTTTAGTATTCATGTAGAATATCAATATCATTTTTTTAGTATTCATGTAGAATATCAATATCATTTTTTTAGTATTCATGTAGAATATCAATATCATTTTTTTAGTATTCATGTAGAATATCAATATCATTTTTTTAGTATTCATATAGAATATCAATATCATTCTTTTAGTATTCATGTAGAATATCAATATCATTTTTTTAGTATTCATATAGAACATCAATATTATTTCTTTAGTATTTGTAGGAATAGCAGTATATATTTAAAATGCTTTTACAGTGGTTGACTTAAACTCTATATCTATGTCTCTGACTATATCTCAATCAATATCTAACTAAAACTATACTTTTAGACTATATACTAATATAGTCTATAATACTAACTAGACTTTTCGTCGGATCTGTTATATTATTTTCCGACTAAAGGCTGAACCAATAGGGAACGAGGTTCCACCGTATTAGTGGGCCCGAAAACCTAAAACCTAGGTTTTATGAGGGGTCTCTCTCACACACACATTTTCCACCTACATATTCATGTAGTCATCGAGAAGACCGAGGCGAATCGGATGAAAATAAGAATTTAGTCAAACGTAAGATGTTTTAATTTAAACATTACATTGGATAACTAAGATCAGAGTAGATAAGAATGCGTGGACCAATTTTGGTCACGACAAGCATTGGTCACTAGGATGAATCAGAGTCTGACTGTTCCTAGAATGGCTCAGCAAGAGGCTAAGGTCGTCCACTCTCTTGTTATTCTACTCTATATATATTTCAGCAGTTGCAAATTTCGAGAGCATTAGAATTCTGTCAGGAGTACGAACATCCTTGCCAGTCCATTGTTAACCACGCATCTTGAATAAATATTCCTTAGTGAAATATTAACCCTTTGCAGTCCGTTGTCCCCTCTGAGGGGACATCGTAATTCTAGCATATCACTCGGATGTCCCCTCTGTTGGGACATTAAAGTTTATTAGTGGTTACTGGGAATCAACTTATTTCAACACAACTTTTTGGGAAATGCACGTTTCCCTGAAGTTTTCTGTTGAAATGGCACAAGAAATCAAATCAAAATATGCTACAATTTTATTAATTTTTTATTAAATTTATAATTAAAGTTTATTACTAATTACGGGGGATCAATTTATTTCAACACAATTTTTTGAGAAATCCATGTTTCTCTGAAGTTTTTTGTTGAAATGGCACAAGAAATCAAATCAAAATATGCTACAATTTTATTCATTTTTTATTAAATTTATAATTTACGGGGATTTTATTAAATTTTTTAATTACGGGGGATCATTTAATTCAACACAACTTTTTGAAAAATGCATGTTTCTTTGAAGTTCTCTGTTGAAACGGCACAAGAAATCAAATCAAAATATGCTACAATTACTAAGAAATATAAAAAAAAATATCAGCGGGTTTTACGAAAACTCTACTATATAATATGAAGGTCGGTAGATGCACGTTTCTGTGATAAAGTGACGCCGAGTAGCTGGTAGGTAACGTCCAGAATGGTTCGGAGTGCAAAGGGTTAAAAGTGTTACACTCTGTTAACTCTCTATAACCGGAATTTTGTCTGCTTATCGGAGAAAAAATTAGGATTGATTACAGTTTTTCATTTTGATTTGAAAATGTTTTAACTAATAATTACTGTAAATGGATCGTGGTGTCACTACAGTAATACAGTAATCAAATTTAATAGCGCAGTGATAACTAAAGAAAATTAATTTTTTAAAATATAAATACATCAGTTTGTAACTTTTAAGTCACACGGTCCCATAGAGGGTTAATTTCTGTTTGTTTTAGTAATTTTATATTCGTGTTTTTGCAGTATGTGTTAGTTAGTTGTCTTAACACTAAAATTACCAACGATTAACCTTTTCATTACGGTGCTCTAAAGACCAAGAGTGTTATTGGTACACAGATCAATACAGCTTTTATTAAGATAACACAAATGTGGATATTAAAATGTAGGTGCATTGTATAATGAATTATGATACAACACATGTAAATGAAAATAAAAATAACTCACTGCTATAGAAAATTTCCACGCACAATTTTAACACTAGAACTACCAAAGTGGTCAATATGACCCATTCGTAATTTTTTACAGAAATTCTATAAATTAATTAGAGTACTTTTGGAGAGATTTTCCGTGATTTTCTCTTAAAAATATAAATAAATCTTTGTCTCAATTGTATTACATATTATTCTATATACCTTCCGCTTCGATTTCTTCGGCAGAAATAAGTATACTTATTACTAATTATTAATTATTATTAATAAAAATATTAATAAGTATACTAATCGTCGGTAGTTCTAGTGTTATCAAGTGACTACTTAATTTCTGAGGGTGAAAAGGTAAAAGTATACCTATTCGTATGAAAAAATTCAGAAGTCACACGGTCTCATAGAGGGTTAATTGATAGATCTTTCATCTTTTCTTTAGCAACGCGTAGTCTTATTTCTCTCTTGTTTCAACATTCCTACAATAGATTTGTAAAAACTATTAGCTTATGAGGTTAACAGTATTTTCTCTAACGATAATAACGTTAATTAAGAAGACAAGATTCTTTAAGATATTACCAATTATATTTCCCATTATCTACTAAATTCGAAACGACAGAGAAGTTAAGAATTACTTACGTAAGTTCGAAGTTACAACGTACCTGTTACATCACTTATATAGTCACGTAACATATGGAAAAGGAGTGCTCGAGTAACACTTGGTGTTATCATTAAAGCGAAGGTAATAGACATTTAAGGAGCACTTCAAATCGTTAGAACTTTCCTAGTTACCTTGATATGTTCCATGCAAACAATTCCCATAAATTTGTAAGCAATTTCAAACGCACGAAGGGTATTTATACGCATCATATAGAATAATAACACTCCGTTACTGAATCATAAAATTTACAACTTCGCAAGTTCAAGTTTCTCCTCGTTAAGATCGAGATTACACTTGTATTTTCTAACACGTGAAAAAACACAAGAGATTTTGGAATGTCAGAATTCTGAAATCAGTGCCAAATTAACCCTTTGCGAACTACCGCCGCATATATGTGTTCTGCGGAAACCATCAATTTGGCCGATGAACCCAAATATGCGTTCGGCGAAAACAATTGATAAGGCCGAAAGACTCATATATGTGTCCAAACAAACGTGTTGCTACGGCCGAGAAACGCGTATATGCGTTATTTTATATATTTTATTTATCGTCTGGAGAATTTGTGCATGCATTATCTACACATATGTTTATAATTTGACATTTTCGAGCGCTATAAAAATCGCTTAAAGAAACGTTTCTGCTGAAACGTACACTGGCCATTTTAAGTGACTATCGCGGTAGCGACTCGGCCCCACGGTACGGTTTACACAAAATCACGCCGTCCGCAAAGGGTTAAGATTTCTTAAATACAGAGTTGCAAGAATAAGCGCTTATATTTCCGCAAGAAAGCCAAAACCGAGCCGGTGTTAGCGATGTATCCGCGCTCGAATGATCCGGTCGGTGAAGTGTTAAGCCTCTGTGGGACCGTGTGACTAAAAAGCNGTTAGCGATGTATCCGCGCTCGAATGATCCGGTCGGTAAAGTGTTAAGTCTCTGTGGGACCGTGTGACTAAAAAGCTACAAACTGATGTATCTATATTTAAAACAATTAATTTTGTTCATTTATCACTGGAANCTACAAACTGATGTATCTATATTTAAAAAAATTAATTTTGTTCATTTATCACTGGACTATTAAATTTGATTACTGTCTTACTGTAGTGACATCACGATCCATCTACATAATTATTAGTTAAAACATTTTCAAATCAAAGTGAAAAACTGTAATCAATCGTAATTTTTTCTCCGATAAGCAGACAAAATTCGGGCTATAGAGGGTTAAGAAATGAACGATCTGGTTTTTAGCCAACGTGCAGGCACATGTAATTTTTATTTCTGTGATAAATGCTTATCGATGCGGAGTACACATCGCTGGCGATTTTGGAATAAAACATCTCAACGTGCGTGGCACGTCTTTCTAGCGCAAGTGGTTAAATACGAAATTATTCTAAAAAGAATTTATGTAAGAAACAATTTATTCTAATTCTATTCCGTAGTAAGATTTGCAAAAATTAGGTTCCGTCGTCAGTGTGTTAACCCTCTATGGGACCGTGTGACTTAAAAGTTACAAATTGATGTATCTATATTTTGAAAAATTAATTTTCTTTAGTTATCACTGCACTATTAAATTTGATTACTGTCTTACTGTAGAGACACCACGATCCATCTACGGTAATTATTAGTTGAAACATTTTCAAATCAAAGTGAAAAACTGTAATCGATCGTAATTTTTTCTCCGATAAGCAGACAAAATTCGGGCTATAAAGGGTTAATTATAATATTTTCAGAGAAAAATGAACTTTTATTTTATTAAGGCATTTTTTTTTTTGTATTTCAGAATTAGAAGTCATTTTCATTAAAGTGAAGTCATTAGAAGTCATTTTTATTGAAGTGAGAAGATATTTTGAAGGTAAAAGTTTCAATTTCGCAAAGAAGTTTTTAATATAACATTAATCATTTTCTCTTAATGCTTAAATTATATTTTAATACAGGGCTAAAACACGAAGCGTTAAAGTTGTATCCGAGGTTCGAACCGGAGCGTCCGAAATAAAAATTAAATTATTTTTATAAGTAAATTCGGTGTCATAGATTCCCATCTCACGCGAATCCCAACGCATTAACCGATTTAATCTTGATTACTCCAACAATATGCGACAGAACGTGTCCTCGGTAGGCTCTCCGTGAGAAATTGCAATAATACATTTTACAGTGTTCACTGGAAATTGTGAAAAATCGACGGTGCGTTTGGCCGTTCTATGTTGGGCTACCCCTTCCTTTGCCAATACGAATAACTCTGAATCCAATCGGATGAATTTGCTTCGTCGAGCGTAACTGTGTACATGGACACCGGGCATAACCACGTGCGTGTGCACGTAAACGCGCAGAGAAACTCCGAGTCCACGTATTTCATGGTCCGCATACCACATAACGAATGTTCGGCGCTTTGTGATTTATGCTTTGTTCGGGGCAAACTGGTGTGTACTCAGGGTACCAGTTCCGGAGGATTACGTACCTGGCTTCTTGATTATGATCATGCAGTTGGCCTACGGGCACGACCGAGCGCACGTTGAATAGCATTCGAGCTGATTGTCCGATTGGTCGATCGCTGAATTAAATTGCCGTTTCCCTTCCCGATTTCGACCGAATACTTCTGCAAAAAAATTCCACGTTTTCGATACGGTCAAATTTTCCGGGTTTCATAATGCATGTACAGGGTAAGTTCGGGATGGTTGGACCACTTTTTCAGAACAAATCGTTGCGTCGTTGGTTTTTTTTACATTTTAATTGTTTCGAGGGGAAGATTTTTCGCGGAGCTATACCACTGTACGGCGTGAGGTGCTTTAACCCTTTGGGTACGAGCGCTCTGTCCACCGTGACACTCCCGCTGTACGAGGCGCCGCTCCGAAAATGTACACATAGCGCGTGGTCAGTCCTCTTTTGTATGAAGATTTTTCTAGGCGTTAAATAAGAACTCTGTTTAATAAAACAATGTTTCTTCTAACAAGCGTCGTTTATAGTTTTAATATTAAAAGACATTTATATAAAATTCTATTAATTATATAAGTAACACCAGGTCATCAGATGAATGCCGGATATATCCGACGCTCGTACACACAGGTCGTTAGATGGATGCCGGATATATCCGACGCTCGTACCGAAAGGGTTAACTCTTTGGGACACGCTGGAATTAAAAGTATCCCACCTTTTTGA
>SMSQ01022339.1:0-12779 GCA_019453375.1 Ctenoplectra terminalis | reverse complement strand
AAAGAAACTTTTGGGACAACCTAATACATCTCATAGCGTTTCATCGATTTCATACTTCCAGAACGAAGAACGTGAATTTTAGTTCTGACCAAATGTGTATTACGATGCAGCGTATAAATATATAAATTTTCATAAATTATGAAAACATACTATTCGCACAAAGAAATAAATTCAAATTTAAATAAATTTTTTCTATAGTTCTTCGTTATCTATTATTTACCATACACTAGCGCTTCGAATTATCAGAAAGTAACGTATAATCATCTTTTAATAAAATACCTAAATCGGAACAATCAAAGAATTTCTCAAAAACCTTCGATAATGCTTAACGCATCGAGGACCGATCACGAGATATCTCGTATTTCGTTTCTTTCAATTCATAAAAGTGGAAAGTAATTATAAATGAGAAGTTACGTTCCAAATCGCTTCGTCTGAAAAATCAAAATGAAGATCCCTATTTACCGTATGTATAAATATTTCGTAAAAGCATACGAGTAAAAATTTGATTCGAGTGTAACTTGATCCCATAGTAAGATTTTCAAAAAAGTCGCTCGTCTTCGATGTGTTAATATTATCCAAGACACCTTATACAGTCCCCCAGTGTAAAATATCCACGCGTCCCTATCTTTCGACGTTCGAACGGAATCTCTATCTTACGTATCTCGCCCTTGGAACAAGGGACTTGGTAAACCATCGCGTCGTCACTGTACACACGACAAAGTGTCGTATCTCCGGCCAAAGCTTAATTACTTCCTCGACGATCCAAAATATAAGCCCGATCGCCTCACATCTTCGACCTAAACATTTAGCAAACGTTTGCCTCCCTTTTTTTTTCGACACACGTTTCATTTGTTACGATCCTAAAACCCGCGACACCACAGCGTCATATGCGAAAACACAACAGACTCGTTCTGAGGTTAACGACTCGGTAACCAGTCGATTACAAGAAACCCAGACACCTG
Organism: Ctenoplectra terminalis; assembly: GCA_019453375.1. NCBI lineage: Eukaryota > Metazoa > Arthropoda > Insecta > Hymenoptera > Apidae > Ctenoplectra > Ctenoplectra terminalis. The sequence goes on along the minus strand of SMSQ01022339.1, from coordinate 11,817 downwards.
TTCAATTTTTCAAGAGCATCGTAACACTATACGTAAACTCTATTTTTTACCTAGCTACTGTTTCGATGCAACGAAGATAAAGACCAAAATGGTAAACAAACATAGCAAGTGTCACGAGCGTAAAACCCAGTTTTATAAAAATAAACTAACGGTGGCCAATAAGTTATTGACAGAAAACGATCGAGTTTGTATCGGTAAAAAAAAAAAAAATATCAAACCAGACAAACGACCCCGTTTCAATTACATTTCTTTCATCCACTTGGCCGTGTTGGATCGAGTTTCGGGCACATCGATGCGGCCGTCGATCGAGACGCCGATTGATCACTGACGAGAAACCTTGACAGAACACGGATTATCTTTTCTCGGTAACAATTTGCTCACACTTGGTCACACAACATCGAACCGCGGCCTTTGATCGCCGACTTTCGGCGAACGAACACACCGATCGTTTATTTGCACGCACAACGCGTACGAGGGAACAGTCGACGTTCGAAGTAGCGCGTCTCGGCACAAACTGAATGTAAACTGACTACCGATCCACGCTACGGTGATCCAAGATGCCTGCAAGTGGCCGCTTTGCGTCCGATTGGTCGGGGCCACTGATCTTCCCTGTTAAACAGCCACTCGGCTGTACGGACGCTTCCGTTGTGTGGAACAACGCGGGTAGTTTGAAATTATCTCGATGTTCGATCGGTTTCGTAAGACGATCGAAAGGATTTGAATTAAGCACGTGGCAGTTATGGATTGGAGTAACGATTGAAATTTGTTTGGTTGTGCAGGAGAACGTTTAATTTAAAGCGGTTTGTAACGTGAAAAGTAAATTATATGGTTTAATAGATTTTATCGGTTAAAATTGTACTTGTTTTTATGTAACTCGTTGGGTTGGCTGTATTAAATATTTATGTAGATCAGACGGGGTGTTTTACGTCATTTTAGTCTGTAAGAGATTTTTGTTGCTATTAATGATAATTGTGATTTTAAAAAAAGTGTTTTCAGAACGAGTGATTTTAAGTTGCAGTGGTATGATAATTGTGAATATTTTTTTCTATTATTTTTTTGTGACACGTTAGGGTTGTGAATTCTTGTTTTTAATGAAATTTTTATCTTATTTTGATATTATATTTAACACTAATTATGGGAATAAAAAATTACAGTGGTAAAAATCTATATTCTTTGTTTGTGAAGTGAATGAGCTAATTTTGATTATTTTTTAATATTTTCGTTTAATGAAAAGATATAAATTTCATTTAAAATTATATCAATGATCATTTTTTTTACATATTAGGGTTGTGAATTCTTGTTTTTAATGAAATTCTTATCTTATTTTGATATTATATTTAACACTAATTATGAGAGTAATAATTATAATTGGAAAAGTCTATATTCTCTGTTTGTGAAGTGAATGGACTAATTTTTGAGTATTTTTGAATATTTTGGTTTAATAAAAAGATACAAATTTCATTTAAAATTATACCAATGATAATTTTATTGAAACACATTAGGATTATGAATTTTTCTTTTTAATAAAATTCTTATCTTATTTACACATTATATTTAACATTAATTATGAGAATAAAAAATTACAATTGTAAAAATCTATATTCTCTGTTAGTGAAGCGAATGGACTAATTTTGATTATTTTTGAATATTTTGGTACAATAAAAACATACAAATTTCATTCAAAATTACATCAATGACCATGCAATTTTAATAAAACTAACAAAGAAGAAGAACTTGTTCCTAAACAATTTTTTCTACTATCAATAGAAGTAATCATCAACAGAAATATTTCCAGCACGTAAAGTGAACCAAGCACCTTGACTACAAATATATTTATTTTACTATCTACAAGCAGGCCTATAATTAACTTAAAGTGTCTTTTCGAAACGCTTAATTCCTTTGTCATATTTTTTTTCATCGTTATTCATCATTTTTAGCATTACGTAAGACGTAAACACATTTAGTAAATATAAAACGGTAATGGACTTTGCTAATGTATATAGTTTTATATGCAAGGATGATATATGGGCGTTCTACAGAGAAAATTGTTCCAACAGGTTTGGTCGGATCTAGCTCGTTAAAACGACCCGCAACTATCAACTGGTAAGTTCGCTAACTGTTGTCTCGTTCGATTAATTATGATTAATTATTTGCACCAATTCGCTTGGTACAATAAGTACAGCGCGACGTATCTTGCTTCAGAGTGGGATAGATCAGCCCGAAGCAATTGTGTATCACGATGACGTCAGTTTAATAGACCGGTACATAAATTACAAAATACGAATGACTTAGACCGAACAGTAGCAGGTAGTTAATATACGTCAAGCCTGCTTTATCGCTACAGTAATCGACATAACATGTACTCACATTTGTCGATAGCTGGCTGGTCAACGAGTGGACCTTCTCTTGAGCGTCGACGAGCTCTCGTCGTAATTTCCTCAGCTCGTGTGCCTGTTTCTCCTCGGCAGAACTGTACAGACTGCTCGCTGTCGATACCAAAGATACAGAAGAACCGTGGACTGAAGGCAAAAGAAGAGAAAGTTCTTCTTTTTCCGTTCATTTTTCACAAAATAATGAAGAAATAAGAAAAATGAAATTGCAAAAGAGGTAGAAAATTGTTTGAGTAAAAATATATAGCGTTTCGTTGATTTTACTTTAGTGTTAACGCTAAAACTACCAACGATTAAAGTGTACCTATTTGTACCGAAGAAATGGTAATAACGTTTTAAAAAATACTTAATTCAAGAGAAGCAAATTTTTAAGAATATATTCTATAGAGAAAAGTACTCAAAAATGCATTGTTAAACATTTATAAAATTTCTATAATAAAATACAAACATTTGATTGCTTTGGTAGTTTTAGTGTTAACTCTGCTTCTTCGTGTTTTACCAATCTTAACAAATTTTCTAATTTTTAAACAGATATAAAGAAGCTATTAATTTAGCACAAGAACTACCACAGTGATAAGAATAACTAATCTATATTTTTTCATAGAAATTTTATAAATCTACACACTTTTATATATTTTTCACAACCTTTTGTTTAAAAAATGGATAAGAATTGATTTTCCTTTATTGTACCGTTAAACATTTATAGAATTTCTTTGAGAAATTACAAACTGGTTATTTAACCGCTTTGGTAGTTTCAGTGTTAACCTGTCGATAGGTTGTATAACAAAATTTGTAGGATCTGAAGAAAAAAATGTTACTTCAAAAAATAACGATGACTTTAAACGGAAACTTACTATCGTCATCTTTATGCACGTGTTGGTAAAGATTAGGTGGCTGTCGAGAAGTGTGTGTAGGTGTTGGAGATGTCGGTTGGGACCAGTGTTGTCCCGTACACCCGGTAGATCCTACAGGAACACTGTAATATGGTTCAACGCCTACGCCCATTCCTACACCGACACCGACCTCTTCGCCGACGGAAGATGAAGCTCCACTTCCTCTAGCTAACATTGACGGATACATTTTTTCACTTTTCGTGGATCTGCGAAAACAGAGGTTTAACCATCTAAATCACTTGTAAAAAAATGTCGCAATATTAATTATTATTTATCCCCGGAGATCGGCAGAAAGTTCCATAATCAAATCTATTTTTACACACTGATACTCATAATTATTATTAATTATTAGAATGCAGATTTTTATGCGTTTATAAAAAATTTTAAGGCACAGAAATACACAGAATACACATAATAAGCGGAAATTGTATAAATATAGCACTCGTTACAATATTTAGCGAACAATTGTCTATCTAGCTTCTATTTCCCTTTTTTAATCACATTCATAATAAATATGAATGTACATAAAAATCTGCAGTCTACTAATTACCGACGATAGAACAATATTTGATACGTTGATTATTTAACGAACTGTTTGCATCTTCAGGGAGTAAAAAGCGCGCAACGTGCATCGATAGATGTCTAATATCGATGTTTAGAAAAGAGAAGGCGTCAAACTAATTCGCAAAACGTTGTTGACATTTTAGAAAGTGTTTGTATCTTTGGAACACGAATTACCTAAGTACTTTTCTTCAAACGATAGAAAGCACAGTCACTATATACTTGTTGTAGTTTGTTATGCTCGGTTGAATTCAGGAATGAGATTAATCAGAAAATCATAAGTTAAAACACATTCCTGAATACAATCGGCGTATACGTGTATGCGTGCCCTCGAAAAGGAAATCTTGAGATGCGAAGAAATTGTACGTTTGGTAACACGAGACGGCTCGTTAAGTTCGTTCGAACGAAAAATTTTAGATACAGTTGGTCACAAAAGTATCCGGTCATCTTGGGTATTGATGTTACTTCTTCGAAATACATTTTTCTTTTTCTTTTTTAATTAATTAACACGTTGACTGCCGCGCGCATTTTACTTGGTTTGCTCATGGCGTCAACACGAATTTCTTATTATGTGTATTATGATGAAAACAAATATGTATATTTTCCTTGTACGAATAAAATTATTTTTGCATGTCCTTTATGGCATTAATTTCTTCAAACCATTATAGTAACAGTGGTATTGTTTGAAAATTTATCAGTATCGATATTTACTCTAATTATGTATTTTACTATTAGTCTTTACTATTATTACCTAGTTACCTTTACTATTATTATATAGTTTACTATTATTACTTTCACCGGTGACCCCCACCGCAGTCAATGTGTTAATGTCCCATCAACTACATATGGTTGTTAGTGACAGCTGTTAAGAATTCATAATCAGCAAAATTTGAATATTGTTATGATGCAGATACTTTTCTCGTATATTCTGTGTTATTTAATCCTTTCACTAGGAAAAGTGTATATATACGCCTTTAAAAATGAAATGATCTGATAAAAGTGTGCATAGACATTTTCTCTACCATAGAATTATTTATATTTTTATTTACATTTGATCTGACATCATTCGTTAAACAATATACTTAAATTTTGCTGTGTATATTTTTGTCATATCTCTTTCAGGAAAAGTTTCTGTCATAATCTTTCAATTCAGAGTGTACCGTAGTGAAAGGTTGAAAAAAGTGTCATACGTTATTGTAGAACAAATAATTGAAAGTTTGACAAATACAGATTTCGATTAAGTTTTTTTAATTTCAAGCCTATAATTCTACGCAAAATTCGCTTAACACCTAAGGTGGCGGAATACTTTCGTGTGTATCGATCGGCTCGTTAAGCGAGAGTTCTTCGCATCTGGAGTTCAGTTTACTTAGGACGTCGATGAGAACACGTCTGTCTATCTAGCGAGTGTATACGTAATTAGTCAATCTAGAAGAGTCTCCTAATTAAAAGATAAATTCCCTTCCGTCTGAACGTCGAGTACCGCTTTTCGATCATGTATACACTCGTACGGTTCTGTAACAGCACAGTGAAAGGAAACGAGTTAAATAAACAATGAAAAAGCTTAGTTCGACGAGAAAATATTTGAAGACGAACCAACTTGTAACGAGTTATGTTGTACCGTTAAAAATATTTTTATGAAAAGACAATTTTCGGATTCTCGGTATTTGTTCAGTGGCGTAACACTAGCAGCGTGGACTCTGGTGCAAAGTCTGTAAATGAACTGATAACATAAATGATTTTTACAATATACGAGATTTAACATTTGTGAGAATTTTTTCAGAGCTATACGAATAAACGCAACCTAATCGCACCAATTTAACGACCAAATGCAAAATAGAAAACTATACAAGAATATAAATCTCTTATTATAGATTTTTATTATATCTTTTTATTTTTCTTTGATTCTTATTATAGATTTTTATTATATCTTTTTATTTTTCTCTGATTCTTATTATAGATTATACATATATAATTGCTAATGAAATTGATGGTAAATATTTCTTTGACTGAGCATTACAATTATGGAAAAAATAAATAATTATTTTCTATTTGCTAACAAGCATCTAGACCTCTGGGCCATGAGGATGTTGCACCATTAATGGTATGCCACTGTATTTATGAAATGTTTCCTTTCTTTGTGCAATAGAAGATTTATAAATAAGCTTCAACATGCATTTGCACAACAAGCATAGACCAATCACAGATACAAAATACGAAGAAAGTTGAAATCGGTTTAACCAATGATAACTAAATTACTGTTGAGTTCAATGATACAAGTGTAAAAACTTGATAGAAGTAAATGCATATGGACATGTATGTTTCTGGTGCGTATAATTGTCACTCGTGTGTACGTGTAGGGTATATAGAACTCTAAAAGGTTCTGTTCTTTCAATACTTATGCATGGAAAACAGGCTGGACGAATGTGTATTCTAGATTTTCGCACTACCTTGGGAATGTCCTGTCCCGCAGATGGCTAAAACGGTATCAAATGATCTGCGTTATTTCACCGTAAACGAGCAATTGTGGTCATAGAGTGGTTAATTATAAATAATCAGAGAAAAAGCTGAAACTGATCGTTTTAAAGAATGTGGTGAAAAATTTGCATCCTCTAGTCATGCATCTATACATATGAATGTATGCAAATGATTTCTACAGATTTTATGTAAGATTGTGATAACTAATGCGATAAATTTATAAAATTACCTAATAGAATTGCTTCTGTTCAATCTCGGTGGAGCTGGAGATCCTGTAGAGTCTCTTTGATGTATTAACAAACGAGCATGGGTCAAACTTGCACGATGCGATCCTAAGGACTCGACACTGTCCGCTTCGCACAACCCCATTCCTGAAATTTTGAACAATTATATGAATTTTAAAAATCTTTAAATGTACAGATTATGAATACAGTTTATAAAATTAACAAAAACAATAAAGTGATATCTTCTAATTTTCTATTTTTCGAGGTATTCACTTTTACTTTAGAACAATGCACATTGTGGACGTATCCATTAACACTAGAATTGCCAACGATTAAAGTAGATTTCTTGTACCAAAGAAATAAAAATAATAGATATTTGAAAAAATACATAACTGAAGGGTAATAATTCTTCGTGCATAGTTTTGACAAAAAATCAAGGAAAATCCTCAAAAACGTGCCGTTGTGAATTTATAGAATTTTTATGAGAAGTTCTAATGTTCACTTGCACTTCACTTCAGTTAGCCCATGACTTTTTTACTTTACCCTCTTTTTATAATCGCAAAAGAAACTTTTTGAATCTACTGTTTTTTTTTCTTTTTTTTCTTTTTTTTCTTAGATAACAAGAAAGAGATTGATGTACATTTGTTTGCGATTTGATAAATTTATGGTATATTATTTCAACTTATTCATTCATTTATGAAAACACTGATTTAAAATGTGTTAGGGTAACAAAGTCCCAGTGTGCAGTTCTACAGTTAAAGGAGTTTTCTTGCAGACAAATCATAACTTCAGTTGTTTAGATAATTACAATCGCTTTTGACAAATGAGCTGTAAGTATTTCTCAATATACGCGCAAAATGACAAATACATAGCTACGAGAAGTTTACAATTGATCAAGTTACAAAAAATTACAATGTTTGTTAACAAAAAAGAATTACATTAAGTAGACTAGATCAACATATTCTTGATGGAAGACGGAATTTCTCGTGTTTTATATTTCATATCTCACAAAGATAAAAATAATAAACGACGACGTACGAGAAGTTACTTTAAAAAATAGTCGCTTTAGCTCAAAATTAAAATTAATATTTACAATCAGAGTCCTTCCAAAAGTATGGAAGTAAAACTTTACTCTTATTTACAACTTTATTCCGCAGCAAGATTTATAAAAACAAATTCCTATTATTAATGTATTAACCCTTCAGGGACAACGCAAGCTTTCTTGTTCCTTTCCACGAGTTCCATTTTAGATAGCATCACAAACGTTATTATAATTTTAACCTGTTAACCGGGTCATTTTTCGATCAGTAGCTTCTTTATACTTTGAGTTAAAAATTAATAGAAAGTAATACATTTTAATTGGATAGATTCTAATCATTGCAAATGTAAGTCTAATGTAACGTCTAATGTAAATTTTTTTTTTATAAAAATAAAACGATGTAGTCAAAAGTAAATCAATGTGAAAATAAATGATTACGTCCAAAATATCGGCAGTCCGCGTGACGAGTTTACTCGTCTTACCCGGTTAACAGGTTAATAATCTTACTTCATGTAATGAAATTTAAAACACTGTTGCAAACGTTATCCAATACAAGGTTTGGTTCCACAAAAATCCGTACGATGAACTCGTACAACTGTTTCATATGTTGGAGAATGACACCAGAGTCCCAATACTGTACTCCGTCCTTGATTAATCCAAAACATGTACGCTAAAGGCAATATTAACAACTTGCCTTGAGAACGTCCGCTCGGTGTGTACGTATTACTGTGTCTCATCCAAGACGTGGTGTACGGGCTATTGGGTGTGTAATATCCTTGAAGATCAGGAGCTGCATAATTGCTACACGTATCGCTGAGACTTCCATCGGATGGCTTGAGTACCCGTGGCGAGAAGGAAGTGGTCGTTGGTCCAGCACCGGAGCCTCTTTCACGGTGATGTGCAGACGCGAACAGCGCTGTGAATTCTGGGCTACCAGGCTTTGGTAAACTTTGCGATCCGAGCATAAGACGGTCTCGTACTGATTGAGAAAGTTGGCTGGCACTTGGACCCGTGAGACTGTAACTCTTATAGTGGTGTCCTTGATTCGATGAGGATGAGTTAGCCTGGAGTTCGGTGGTACATGTTTGCGTACCGCCGGACACTTTGACCTGGAACGGTAAATTAAACCAAATAATAATCTTTCGTTAATTCGTTTCGCAAGGTTTCTCCTAACACCGTCGTTACAAAATTAGGAGCAAAATTTTGTAATCGAGTAATACGAATTCAACAGGGGTAAAATTTACTGACCTTTGTTCGTGGAACTGCGCTAACTTGAGCAGTTCTCGCAGAATCTTTGCCACCATTTTGAACTCCGTTCGGGCTCGGGCTAGTACCAGCGCTGTGTCTCTTAACGTATCCAAAACTCTGTGGCACGCCCCTAACTTTACTGCTACCGCTCGTCGATGTACCCGATGAAACTTTCTGCGGTTTTTCGCCGTTCGCATATTCAGCCATGGCCTGTTTCCGATGTTTGTCCTGGAAGAAAATGGTAAAAAGAAATTAAAATTGGTTTAGCGAAGATATATTATTACTAGAATCTTAGGAATATTCTACTTATTGTAAAATTTCATCAGTGGTTATTTTGACCGTATACAATTTTTTTTATTTTGTGTAAGTTTCGTATACAAAATATTTTAACAAAGATATGAAAAGTCATTGAGTCTTAGAATCAAAAATAATAAAATAATAGGGAAAATAAAAATAAAAATGGCTACATCCGGGGTTCTAGCGTTAAAGATTAATTTAATTATATAGTACCGAAAGATTTTACTTGGAAAATAAAGTACAAGGTGGAGTCTACGGGATTTCTGTATTCTTGGGTTATTTATGCATAAACATGCAAGATTTTAGATAATTATGTTACTTTTTTCAATAGCTATTGACTATGATGTTATTTTTTCAATAGCTATTCACAATGATGTTTCTTTTTCACTAGATATTCACAACTATGTTATTTTTTCAATAGCTATTCACAATTATGTTATTTTTTCAATAGCTATTCACAATTATGTTTTTTTTCAATAGATATTCACAATTATGTTATTTTTTCAATAGTTATTCACAATGATGTTATTTTTTCAATAGTTATTCATAACTATGTTATTTTTTCAATAGCAATTCACAATTATGTTATTTTTTCAATAGCTATTCACAACTATGTTATTTTTTCAATAACTATTCACAATTATGTTATTTTTTCAAAAGCTATTCACAACTATGTTATTTATTCAATAGCTATTCACAACTATGTTATTTTTTCAATAGTTATTCATAACTATGTTATTTTTTCAATAGCAATTCACAATTATGTTATTTTTTCAATAGCTATTCACAACTATGTTATTTTTTCAATAACTATTCACAATTATGTTATTTTTTCAAAAGCTATTCACAACTATGTTATTTATTCAATAGCTATTCACAACTATGTTATTTTTTCAAAAGCTATTCACTGCTTTAATTCTGTGTCAAATGCACAACAATGAAATATTATACGCAATTTATGTCTGCAAAGTCTCAATCTTATAGATTAAAATCACAGTTAAAGATAAAACTGAACTTTATCGCAAATAATGTTTATTGAGTTTGGACCATAATTTTCTGTTTGACGCCATTAGTGTGATTTGTAATTATAAAGCAAGTGGTTAGATTAATATACTTAAGAGTTTCCTGTTAAAAAAGAGAATATTCATGAGTAGAGCCTATTTATTGCGTTATAGTAGTTATTTTTTATTAAACCTGACACTAAACAAGAAATATCGTATGAATGTTTTTACATTTAACTTAACCCTGCTGCTCTTTTCATTTACACTGCACATTTCCACCGTTTTAGAAAAATCTTTTTATTTTCAAATATTTCAGACTTGCAAAGTATACAATATTAAAGAGGTACACGTAAAAATTCAATACGCTAAATCTGATAAAGAAATATCTAACACTAAAATTATCAAAGCGAGAAAAATGACCAGTTCATAACTTCTTATACAAATTTTATAAATCTACTGTGATTCATTTCTGGGAATTCCTCCTCAGTTTCTGTTAAAAATACAGATAAAGATTTATCGCCCTTATATATTTTTTACATATTTCTTTGGTACTGATAAGTTTACTATAACAGTTGGTACTTTCAGTATTAAAAGTATAGTGTTTAGCTACAAAACATTTATTTTAAGATTACTTAAGACTTTACCGTTAACAATACCGTCTTCTTCATTTATGCTACACATTCGTATCCCTTTGAAATTTTTCTTTTTTTTTAATTTTATATACAACGTTAATACATTACAGACGGGCGACAAAATTTCTCGTATTCCATATTTCACATCTTGAAAAGGTAAACATAATGAACGACGACGTACAAGATTAAAGATTACATTTAAAAATGATCTTCGTAACTCAAACTTTAAATTATAATCTATTTTCGGAATACAAAATTATTCTTCAAAGTATTTACGCAACAATTTATTCCAATTTATTCCAATTCTATTACTAAGATTTACAAAAATCAAGTTCCGCGGTCAACGTGTTAAAGAAATAAACGCAAAAGTGAAACGCAACTGAATCGGAAAAAGTAACATTTAAAAGCACAGTGTTCATATAAAAGCAAACTTCGCTCAGTCCCGGAGGAGAACAGCAGAGTTAAAAGAAACGAAGGATGATGAGCACAGTCCGCTTCGCTCCGACACCAGAAGGCGAACGTAAATTTGAAGATCGAAACTACTTTCGTGAAAGAATAAAATTGAAAGGCTGCGTTACGCTAACTAAACTGGCTATCTGAAAAATCAATATTGTTCAGCGCAGCAACACGACTTACGAACGAACAAAACTATACAAATATTTACCTGGGATCGTCTGGAGGGACTAGGACTCGGGGGTGCGCCCTCCTTGTCTCTCTCCCGATCCCTCGCGGCTCCAGCTTCGATATATTTTTTCCATTGCTGGCTGTTTGAGCTGCTATTCGTCGAGTTGTTCGAGCCTGGCTGTTGCTGGTGTTTGAACGCCGAGCTGTCCGTTTGCTGAGAGCTGTCCGATTTCTTTACATGCGGGTGATGACCGCTGCCAGGATGTCTGGAGCTTACCACGCGGTATACCAGGTTGCTGCCCTGCTGTGCACCTTGGGGGGTGGCCGAATTACTGCCACCCCCCACAATCACGCCTCCACCACCCGGCACCCTCTGTTTATGAAAACAAATATTTTTTTTTTTTATTAACCACTTGACGTACAAATAAAATGC
>SMSQ01022338.1:0-11156 GCA_019453375.1 Ctenoplectra terminalis | reverse complement strand
AAAAAAAAAAAAAAAAAAAAAAAAAAAAAAAAAAAAAAAATGGAAACATCGTTACGAATGTTTGGAAATATTGATCAATATTTCTGTCGATTAGTAATAATTACTAGAAGACAATCTTTTGCTTATCATTGAATTAAACTTGGTAAATTCGAAGAAAAAAAATAAGGACGAAGCATTATTGATGCATGCGATCAATTTGTTTAATGTTTCGCTACCTTATAATTCAAATTCACGTTTGGTCTAAATCGCAAAATAATAATCTACGTTTATACTTAATTTTATTGGTTACAAATATGCTGCAAAAATGAGCCAAAGTAATAATATTTATGGAGAAAGGAAATTATTACTTCGTTAAATTGTTTCTTTTAAGAAAAAGGAATAAGTAAATATTGCATTTTGGTTACTTTTTCTTTTTTTTTCATAAAAGGAATCAAGGAGAACAATTCTTTAAATTATATCATAATTTGTATAGATTGTTTAAATCTTCTATTCATTTTAAGGAAGATGATTTCTGTTACTGTTAAATACACGCGTAGAAAGTATGGTTTAAAAATAAATCTAATTATAAAAGAAATTACACCGAACAGTCTGTTTACTGTATATATTTATACACGACGGATGTAAACTAATCAACTAGAAATACTTCAATTTATTTTAATTCATGTGAGTCTTCTTTAAAATTTTAGAACACGAGTATAAAAAAATTACTACCTATGCGAGTTCTTTATGAAAATTAATTACCAGGTATGGAGTTCGTTTGGCAAACGAGTAGGATATAAATATATTAATTTGATGCTTTTAAAACGACCTTAATATCTATTACAGTTTTATGGAATTTGAAAGTATAGAAAATAAAATGTATCTATACCTTTAAAATTGAAATCAATGAATTGATGCAATATTTAATTATTCCTACTATTACCAATGTCTTACCAGAGTCTTACACATCTAAGCAAAACTTTAGCTCCGAACGATAATCAGTTTTTTTATAATTAATAGAGCAAAATTCGTTTGTCTACCGCCTTCCGGCATATTGGACACTCCGACATCCGGTCTCCGCACATTTGACAGGTTCCGTGGCCGCATAAAAATATCATATTCTTCAAACGATCTAGGCAAACCGGGCACATGGTCTGTAAAGAAAAGAGAAAATAAATTTATTATTTGTTAAACGAATTTTAGTTGCGTCAAATCAATTTTAATTTAATGCAAATTTCAGTTAATTAAGCAATTCTATGACTTAAGTAAGCTTCTTCTGATGTTTTTATTTTTCTTTAAACCTAACTTTATTGTAAAATAATTAACAATTAATAAGTTTTTGATAGATTGCTTTCTATGATGGGATTTTTTCATGTATTCTTTATTAGTTTTATAGCTCTGTAGGAAATATTTGTGGATTTGAAGATATATATTTTAATATTTATGTTCCTTGTTATTATAACGAGCAATGTTTAATAATATCCCGTTTGAAGTTAATTTGTATCAACAATTTTTAAATTGCTCGTTTCACTAGGCATATTTTTAATATATTTTTGGGTTTTTAATTTCAATTTGCTACTGATTTATGAATTTTCTGTGTCGAATAACATAGTATGATCCCTTAGCAACAATAAACAATTATTGTTGCATTGATTTTGCAAAGCAGTGGTTGTTGTTGCTAAGGTATCATACTATGTTATTGGACACAGAAAATTGGTGGTTTAGATCTTAATACTTAGCATTTTAATTCACTATCTCACTATATCTCTAACTTTAATTATACCTGTTCCTTTATGTCTTGAAGCTGCTGTTGAAGTTTTTGTATATCGCTGAGAGACGTATCTCGGCTACCGTTATTCATCAAAAGAGCCTCTCCAATTCCCGTATTTTGCTGCGATAATTCTTCCTCTTGATCACTCTTAACCTCTGCTACTGGTGCCCCTTTTAACACATCAAATAATTTAATATTAATTTTTATAATCAATAGTAATCGTCAATGCGTGTCTGAATACTGACCAAGGTTTAATACAAAGATTTATTAACCCTCTGTAACCCGAATTGTATTTATTACAGAAACTATTTCTCTTAAAAAGACTAATAATTTATTATTTATGTAGATACTGTTGCATCTTTTTTTCTCATAGAATTATATTAACACTTAACCATTCAGCAGCACTTTAATGTATTCGAATGACGACACAATGTATTTCTCGACATTCGTGTAAATAAAAATAATATAATATTTTGTTCAAAAATAATTTCTTTTACAAGAAATACATTAATTTTCCTAGAAAAAGTACAGTTTCTAAAATACACATAATTTTTCCATTCGTATACTTAAATTTTGCTCTGAAAGAGCCGGACGGTTAAGTGTTAAGTACATTTTTACCTAACTCTACAAAAGGAAAGGACAATTTTAGCTCTCTATGGCTTTGTGTGACTTAAAAGTTACAAACCAATGTATCTATATTTTAAAAAATTAATTTTATTTGGTTATCATTGTACTATTAAATTTTATTACTATATTATTGTACTTATATCACGATCCATCTATAGCAATTATTATTTCAAAAGTTCTCAAATCAAAGTGAAAAACTGTAATCGATTGATAAACAAACAAAATTCGGTCTATAGATGGGTTAATATAATTTTAATCGTGAGAATAAACCAGATAAGAACGGAATGAAATTATAACGTTGACCAGTAACGTATCTTTCTCGCCGAGTTTATTTAATGATCCTGTACCTGAAGTATTGGTACCCTTAACGTAAGTGACATCACCTCCTCCACCGCAGCATATCGACAGCGGTAACATGTGCTGGATTTGAGCTCTGCATTGAACGCATTTTTTCATCAGGGCTGCACAACTTTCGCAAGCGCACATATGTCCGCATGGACGGAATAATACGCCAGCTTTGCGATCGGAGCAAACCACGCATTCCTCGATCTGTAAATAAACATAGTTGGTTTTTTACACAAGTTTCTTAATCCTTGAACGTCGAACGTTTTGAGACTTACACGGCGAGCGGATGCGGAGAATCTTCTTGACTTATAATTAATACTTTATGTGAGTGGATTGTGTTAAAATGTTGAAGCATATTTATACGTGTTAATTATATTTAGTTATTCTTAAATATAACATTATGATTCATCGTGATATTCTTAATACTTTGGTGAAAATGATCTTGCATCCATTACGCGAGGGTTAATAAAAGTTATGTCGTGGATACGTAGAAGTTGAAATCTTAAAAATGATTCTATCATACAGAAAAAATTGTGTTTTATTGGTGAAAATTATCAAGTTATTCATAATTAATGTAAGAATAATATGTAATTGAAATTTTAAAGGAATATATGAAAATATTGCTTAAATTTCTGTAAGAAATAAATTTATTTCAAATTTTTAATTTTTAATTTTTAATTTTTAATTTCACTTTTAATATTTATATATTAGAAATATATTATAATATATAAATATAATTCCTAAGAAATATATAAATATTCCTTAAATTTCAGTAAGAAATAAAATTATATTAAATTTTTAATTTTACTTTTAATATTTATTTTGATTAATATATAATTTCTAATATATTCCTGTTATATAAATATTAAAAGTGAAATAAAAAATTTGAAATTTGAAATAAATTTATATAAGAAATAAATGTGTTTATAAAATTAAAAGAAAAACAGTGATTAATACTGATGTGTTGTAATGTTTTATTATTACATTATGTAAAATTGTTACCGATACGAAACTTTAGTATTATTAAAAAAATGCTTCACCTTCGTTCTCGAGAGAACATTTTCTCTACAGATGAGACACTTCTTCACTCTTGGTGCACAAACGTTACAGCAAGCTACATGTCCGCAGGGGCTGAAAAGCATTTCACGTTTTCCATCGGAGCAGACCAAACACTCGTCGATCGTGGCTGATGGGGCTGCCGTTTCGATATCGTGCCTGAAAGTATAATTACGTGTATCGAATATACGAAAATAAAAATTTGTTCTCGAACTGTGTCGTTACGATCGCGAAAGAGGTATGGGAAATAAAATTCGCTAAAACTTTACCAAACCACTTATGGGGATTATGATCCAAGCATAGGAATCGACTCAATACTTAGAAGTACAATTATGGTGGAAATGATAAAAGTTAAAGCACGGTTTTGAATGTTAATAATGTTCGTTTTGTAGAATTCAAATTTTAGAAAAATTTAAAATTTAATAATTTGATAAATACACAGGATTAAAACAAATTTAGGATTGTATAAATAGAATCGTTCCTATACATATACGGATCCTGAATAAAAAATATTATTTTATCAGAAACACGGTCTACCATATTTAAATTGACAACAATTAAAATCAATCTGACTAAAATTTATTTTTAATTCTGTGTATGAAAGATATCCTCGGTAAAAAAATATTATTTTACTAGAAACATGTTGTACCATATTTAAATTGACAACAATTAAAATCAATCCAATTAAAATTAATTTTTAATTCTGTGTATGAAGAATATTCTCGGTAAAAAAATATTATTTTATTAGAAACACATTGCACCATATTTAAATTCACAACAATTAAAATCGATCTGACTAAAATTAATTTTTAATTCTGTGTATGAAGGATATCCTCGGTAAAAAAATATTATTTTATTAGAAACACATTGCACCATATTTAAATTCACAACAATTAAAATCGATCTGACTAAAATTAATTTTTAATTTTGTATACGAAGGAGATTCTCGGTAAAAAAATATTATTTTATTAAAAACACGTTGTACAATATCTAAATTTGCAACAATTAAAATCAATCTGATTAAAATTAATTTTTAATTCTCTGTATAAAGACGATCCTCGGTAAAAAAATATTATTCTGTTAGAAACAATTTGTACAATATTTAACTTCCCAAGAATTAAAATCTATCTAACTAAAATTAATTTTTGACTTCGTACGTGAATTACATCACGACTAAAAACCACCCCAATTAACAGTTTAAATTTCATTCACCCAACAACCAATCGATACGAAGCTATAGCGATAAAAATTAAACATCCCACGCCCGCATTCGAAACTTCCTCAATGAACCGCGATGTTTCGCGTACGTATGTGCCTCTGGGGCGAGATAGATTCCAATTACTAACGATTCTCTGTCCTTGTGGCAAGTAGTTAGCGTTTTGCAGAGATTCGGATCCGGACAGAGGTCGAGCGGAGTCTGTCCCTTCTTGTTCTTCAATTCCAGGTCGGCCCCGTGGGCAGCCAGGAAGCAGGCAATGAACGAGCTGCTCTTCTTGTCCTGTCCTTGCGCGCCCAGGCCCATCAGGAGCCGTCCTACGTCCTGGACATCCTGCAGCTGTCGCAGCTGCGACAAAGTGTGATATCTCAAGGCTTCGTGAAGAGGCGTGTCGCCGTCCTTGTCTGCCACGTTCAAGTTGGCGCCCTCGCGTACAAGCAGCTGCAACAGGATTTACGAGCCGCGTTTAATTATCGAACCGCTGTCGCGAAATTAATCTGTCCGTCGAGGAACATTTTAATTATGTACGGGACTAACGTTTGTAATTGTTCACTGATACCGAATTTCGGATTTGCTTCGAATATATCGTCGGGTTGGTGGTAGTACCGATTGTGAGCTCGTTTACTTTTTTTTTTAATCCTTGCTGTCTTCCTCGTTTATTTTTTTTTTTATATTTTAGACTTAAAAAAAGTATAATATTAAAGTAGACGAAAAAATTAAAAAGAGTGACTCGGATAAAGGGATGTTTTAAAAGCACAGTATTTATGTAAGAGCGATCTTTATTTTGGATCGTTTAAATTTGAGGAGGACGGCGGGGTTAAAAATTAGAATTCTGTGCTTTGAAAATGTTGAGTGCATTGTCTTTTAGCGGTATATATCGTAAATTAAAAATATTGTAAGTTTTATCTACGGTAAATGAAAAAGATATTTGTTCACTGTGTGTAAGATTCTATATCATTAAAAGTATAAACTTCTATGAAGTAAATTAGAAACATAGACATCAGATATCTGGTCATAAAAATACCAACTTAAAAGTTTTTATTTTTCTCCAATATTTAAAATACTTTACTACTCTCAATCTTTGATTTTTTCTTTTTCTTTTTTTAATTTTTTTTTATTATATCAAACATCAAATGAGGAGTCGAAAGGGTAAATGACGTAAGTTCCAGAAGCAAAAATTTTCACTTCGACAAGTTTATCACCTTTACGAATTTAGACGGAAAATAAATGGTAAAAGATGTACAGGATTCTTTAAATTTGTTTATCCGTATACTATGCTTCCGATTTTAGCTGTATCATGTAATAAATTAAATTAACACATTGAGGACCGGTCACGAGATATCTCGTATGTCGTTTCTTTCAATTTATAAAAGTGACAATTAATTGTAAATGGAAAGTTACGTTTAGAAACGACCACTTCAGCTGAAAATTGAAACGGAGATCTATATTTACTGTAGGTATAAATGTTTTGTAAAAGCAGACAAGTAATAATTTTATTCGAGTGTAACTTCATCCGGTAATAAGATTTTAAAAAAAGTTTCCGGTCTTCAATGTGTTAAGAAGCGACGATCCACTTTTTTTAAAAAGCATCAGATGGTAAATTTAATTGACATCTAAATTAAAAGAATATATTTGCTAAAATAAATACACCTGGATTTATTACATTAATCCTAATGTTTCTAATATCCAGTATACTATTCTCACCCGGATTCACCTTAGTGCTAACAGTTAAAATAAATTATTCGAGCAGTTATAATATTTTCCACCTTATTCCGTACGAAATTTACATGATTTTCCACTGAAAGAATCTCTTTTTTTATTTTTTTGGAACTTACATCGTTTACCATTTCAACTCTTCAAATAACCGTACATTCAAGCCGTCTAAAATCGAACAGGAATCGTAGTCCGTTATCGAGAAAGATATCACGATTTTCCGTGGAAAAATTGAGATTGATGCTTGAAACGTGTTTTCAAAAGGAACTGGAACATCGGAAATGCTCAGTGGATCGTTTGTGAAGCATCGGGTCAGAGGTGAGGAATTTCTTTTCTCGTTGAAATAAACGTACACGAACGATCTGTGTGTGCTGTCGCTCGACAGCGAGATGCAACGCGGTCTGCAAATTGACGTTTTGCAAATCCAGGTCAGCTTTTCCAGCACGTGCCAGCTGTTCAGCAACTTCAACGTGATTGTTCAGAGCAGCCAGATGAAGGGCCGTGTAACCATCGTCCTTTTTCTCGTCAACTATCCATGGTCTCGGAAGTTTCGAGAGGAGCACCCGCATCGCGCTGCAATCAAAAGAAAAATATCACGTTTATCGCGTGAGTCGTGACAGATTTCTTTTCCTTTTTTTTTTTTCTTCTGTTTTTTAATTGTATCTCGAAGTTTGTTGTATTTGTAAATTTAAGACTAACGTTGGAAGGACCAATATTTTATATTATAATCGCTCGCGTGTTAAACGTACTATGTAAATAGAAAATAACAATGTATTAATTAATACTTTAAATTGGAATATTGTTTGGAATCCTCGGATGTAGCTCCAACACTTTGTTCGTGACATAAGAATATTTACTGTCGACGTCCGCAAAGGATGGTAAAAAAAGCTCAGCTCTATTGGCGCGCATCGACTTATAACCGAAAAATCCGCGTAGAAAGGGTAGTGGTGGCCCTTAGTTTTGGTGTTGAGTCGCACGGACTTTTACCTTGTTTCTGAGTTCAGAATGACTAACGACTTATTTAAAAATAAGCGTTATTATACAGTATAGTATACATATATTTTTAATGTTTTAGAAATAGTCGCGTATACCGATGCGGTCTCCTTTCTTGCAAGGGTCAGGTATTGGTTTATGGCACTCAGTGAGTGTCCGGCTTTTCCTTTGCGTTTTTCGTCAGTTCGATTTAGTCCTTAAAGCTAAGAACAGGATTCCAGGTCATTTTTGTAAAACATCATTAACACGTTGACGACTGCCGCGCGCATTTTACTTGGTTTGCCCATGGCGCCAACACGAATTTCTTATTATGCGATGTGTATTATGATGAAAACAAATATGTATATTTTCCTTGTACGAATAAAATTATTTTTGCATGTCCTTTATGGCATTAATTTCTTCAAACCATTATAGTAACAGTGGTATTGTTTGAAAATTTATCAGTATCGATATTTACTCTAATTATGTATTTTACTATTAGTCGCGTCGCCGGTCATCGGTGGCCCCCATGGCGCTGTAGCCAAGTCGAGTGCCGGTCACCGGTGACCCCCACGGCAGTCAACGTGTTAATAGATATTAGTAAATATACTTAGTTAAAACTCTGTTGAATTTATTTTACAAATAAATATTCAACAATTTTATTGTAGGCTTCGGCGATAAGTGAGAATCTTTGCAATTTAAATCGCGATACAAATGGGTTAAAGTTATTTATTTTATTTTAGCGCTAAATAATCCGAAGAAAGAAAAAATACAGAGACCACTGATTTCAGAGGTATAAAATTATTTGCGAAACGTGAAGCACCATCTACGTACACAACTATCCATTCGATGTTTGTATACTAATACATACCGATGCTATTTTTAAAGAAACATTAAAAATAGTGTAACAGTGTTCTTAACTCTTTTCTTATTAATAATTATACTAAGAACGATTGTGTAAATATTGCTGCCGCTAATCTAAAGGCGAAGCGAAAAAATGTGCGGCCGTCAAAGTGTTAAGCTTGGTAATTTTGCTTCGTGAGATATTTTAGAGAGCACTCGTCAAAATCCATTCTCTGTTCCTCGGGATAAACATCGCAAAAATGTGTCTTTCGAGTGCAAAGGGTTAAAATGAATTTATTCAATTCGTACAAGTATATCTTTATGGTGTATCACCATGGATCTCGAAGAACTGAATATACAAAAATAAGTAAAATTATAATTAAATCAACGCGTCGACGAGATTCAGCATTCGAAAAGGGAGAAACAAGCAACTTAACGACCATCGCCATCGGAGTTCGTTTGCTGCAGAGAGATTTCAAGTACGTGCGATCGGTAAATCCTGATTTTCACTGGCAAATTCAAAACGGATTTGTTATCAAAGGATGGGCAATCAATTACATTGTTTGGCAAACGTTTGTAATTCGATGCCGCATTATTGTTTCGCATTAGTGTCGCCGCGTGCAGTTAACCGATGATAAATCGCACGAAATCAAACAGATATTCGTCGTCTGCGGATTTTCGCTTCTGTCGATACGAATAGTTAGTTTACGCAGAAATCAACTGAAATCCTTTCGGGTTTATAGCCACGACATCATTAACAGACGCGGTTGACGATTAACAAATCCTGTAAACTCTGGCTGGTAATGACGCTGTTCGTAGATCATTTGGTAACAGATGTTTACGATAGTATAACCATGTTTCTGAATATTCTATACTGTTTCGTACGATATTGCGAAATGGTGTGACTGTGAAAATGAAACCGCTTTCATTGAAATTCATTATTTCCCTTTCTTTCGATAATCTTATTTTCTAATCTTATTATTATTAATCATTAATTCTCTTTCATCGATAAATGTTAATCCTTTGCACTTCTAAACTTTTTTTAACCCTCTACGGGACTCTTAAAAGTTATAAATTGATGTATCTATATTTTAAAAAATTAATTTTCTTTAGTTATCGCTGCGCTATTAAATTTGATTACTGTATTACTGTAGCGACACCACGATCCATCTACGGTAATTATTAGTTAAAACATTTTCAAATCAAAGTGAAAAACTGTAATCGATCGTAATTTTTTCTTTAATAAGCAGACAAAACTCGGGCTATNTTTTCGTGACACTTTCTGGCACTCGTCAGAAAATTTCTCCCTATAAACCTCGACAAAAATATCTTCAATATTAAAAAAAAATGCGAATTAACGAAGATACGAAACTTAACTTAGAACTTAGGGTTAGCCCTTTCCGGTCGAAAGTCTGAATAATACTCTCGGCAAGGTAGTTTTGTCGTTTATTATTATTGGACGTCAAGATGTAGAAAGTTCAATTATTTCGTTGTGAAAAATGTATTAATATCAAATTGATTTTATATCTTTTTATACTTTTATACAAGTTGTAACACCGAAAATAGTTTGAGATTGGAATACAAACGAGAGATAAGTATTGGAACCTGCGTCGACTACAAAGTGTTAATCAAGTACTTCAGTTTCTCTAAATTAGACGTATATTAGGTTTAATCTATCTAATTTTTATCTAATTTTTATCTACATTATTATCAGAAATTAATTTCTATTTCGTAATTAATATACGAATTGCGAAGAATGATAAACTTTTATTATTACCTGTAAGTAATTTGTTTTATAAGATTAATTTGTTACGAAATTGTGAATTACAATATCGACGCAAAGAATTTGTTACGAAATTGTGAATTACAATATCGACGAAAATTAATTTAATCAGAATGAAGCTAGACTTTAACTACAAGACTAGACTCTGAGCCGCGTGATGCACTAATTTTAGTAGCCATTTTGGTCGTGACTATCTTTGCCGTGTGATAATTATAAAGACTTCATTTTACCGGTGTTCCTAAAGGAACTACCAACTATGGTTGTGCTGCCTGTGGACCCCATGGAGAGTCTTTCCCCGAGGCTACAAGCGGAAAGAGACGTGACAGCTGCCTTCTGACAGGACCTCCTCAAGGCATCAGCACTGCTGGGGCACGACAGCCATGCATATGTTTGCTCAACGCACGTGTAAGTACTTTTATTTACATACGTACGCTCTCAAGTCGACACGTATGCTTTTGATAATCGAGCTTTTGTTTTTCAACTAAATACGTGGCTTTTTTATGGCCAACTCTGTTATAGCATCCATTTTCTTCAAATTTTGTTGAAACATTTGGATCAATTTGATCTAGCGTTAAAATTGGGCGTTTAATCCTTTGCGCTCGAAAGACATATTTTTGCGATATTTGTCCCGGGGAACAGAGAATGGATTTTGTTAAAATCTTTCTAAAATATTACCACTATAATTTGTATATTTTTCATATTATTTCATACTACATTCATTCTATCAATTTTTCATCTTTAAATTTCCTACAAACGCATGAAAATCCACGGTCTAATAATAAATATCCTCTTCCTATAATTCCTAATGAAATAATTCTTATATACTGAATATATCGGTACTAACTGTAAAT
>SMSQ01022335.1:0-10493 GCA_019453375.1 Ctenoplectra terminalis | reverse complement strand
TTTTTTCTTCTTTGAATCTCGCTGAATTGAATGTTTTTCGCGGCGAACAGGAGCAAACGTTTGACGTTTTGACGGATTTTGGCGGCTGGTTCCTTGTGTTTTTAAAGATTGATGCTTTGGGGGAACGAAAGATAGAATTTTTACCGTGTCGCGGGTGGATTCTCTCTGGAATGACGCTGTTATTCTTTTAGGGAGAAAAATGTAGGACGCATCGGGGGTGTTTGAAAGAAAAGAGTGGATTTGTAGATTGAAGATAAATTAAACGATATTAAGAAATCATCGGGAATTTTTTTTTTTTAAGTGTTTCGTGCACGCAGAGCTGTTTAAATTTTTATTCATACACAATTTAAATGGGTATTTAATGATTGTGTTACCCAGAAATGGATGAGCTTTGAGTCATCCATATTTTGTTAGGTCTGTGAATTAAAGTTTAATTAAGATATAATTTTTTGAGTAGTTTCTTTCTGAAGAAAATTGATAAAATTGTTTATCTTCTACATATGTAGTATTCGACAAAATTATAATACTTTTTGTTTTCGTAACAAACTTAAAATTTGTTATCAAAGCAGTTTCTTCGATGATCAATAGGCACTGTACCGTCTTTCAATATTAGAACCATCAAACTTTCACGAATTTTATATGATTTTCTGTAAAACATATAGATACACAATTTGTCTCCATAACATTGTCCAGTATTTAATTCTATCTTCACCGTGTTCCTCTGGAAAATTCCAAAATTAGCTCTCAACCTTATTTGTCCCTTATTTCTCAGAACCTCGTTCCTTCAACAATCCCCGACGAATATTCGAAACGAAACACACACACAGAAAAAAAAGAGAGAAGATTAACAAAAACCAGTGAAGGAGCCTTGCATTTTTCCATCAAACGCTTCATACCTTTACTCGACGTTCTCCTCACTGCTCGCGTCGCTCGAGAAACATTTACCCCGAGCCGAGTTTGTCTGTTTGAACGGCCGACGAGACACGGGCCTCGAGCCTTGAGAAGAACGCTTGACACGAATACGGGAAATGAGATGGAAATATGATTTGTAGTTTTCACCAGGGGGCTTATTAGGGGCGACCAGAGTAACGTTCGACAGGCATCCTTTTCAACTGGATCGTCGACAAAGCGAAATAACATTAACGTTCGGTAAATAACCGGTCCGCGAGTGTGCCTTTCAGACGAGAAGTTCGTCGTTCTTTGATGTGGAAATTCGACCGAGATACTACGACTTTGATAGACTAACGAAGTGTGTTCTTGGTTTCATTATGTCAATCCTTTCGAGGGTTAAGCTTCCAACCACGGGTATGAAAAATCGTAGACTAATTTTATTCCTTGTAGGAATCCTATTAACACTGTGGCGACCCTTTTACGCTTCGCCAGAGGAATTCCACTAACACCGACTTTTCCGTATAATTTTAGTAACTTGAGTATCCCCTATTCAGTATCCCCGTCTAAGACACTGGCCTGCTAGGATGCGTTACTGATGAGTCCACTAGCATTCGCCGTAAGAAACGCCTTTCCTTTGCTTTTCCCTTTTCTCTCACTTCAACCTCAGCAATGAGCCACCACATTTTAGCTGCGAGTGACAGAATACTTCGTATTTCCCATTTCGCCTTTTAAATTAGTGTTAATTGCATATTATCTAAAATTTTAAATTAGTCTTAATTGCATATCATCTAAAATTTTAAATTAGTGTTAATTGCATATCATCTAAAATTTTAAATTAGTGTTAATTGCATATTATATAAAATTTTAAATTAGTGTTAATTGCATATTATCTAAAATTTTAAATTAGTGTTAATTGTATATTATCTAAAATTTTAAATTAGTGTTAATTGCATATTGTCTAAAATTTACAGCAGTCTCTCGACTTTGACACAGCTGTGGTAGTCCACAATATATATGTATATTTTTTTTTATTAAGCGAGGACTGCCTATAGAATTATTTAAAATTTGTTAACGAAGCTTGAATTAGAAATAAGAAATGTTTCGAATCGATAAGAAATACGATTTGCGTCACTTTTCCGAATATACTGTTTGTCTGACCAAAGACTGACATATACTACTTAATAGGATCGATATCTGTCTAATATGATCTAATGCTTGCATAACAGAACTCGTGGAAATTAGCTGTACTATTTTTACGTGAAAAGTGAAGTCACGACTGCTACTTGCACGATTGAATTCGTGGATGTATTACCTGTACGAATAATCTGCGGTTGTACTACTTGTTTGGTGAAACTTTCGATCGTACCACGTGAACGGGAAAAGTCATGGTTGTACTACCTGTGGTATCAAACTTACTATTAGTTCCACTCTTTGTTCGACCGAAGTCGTGGTTTTACTACTGACTCCGCTAAACTTTTAGTCGTACTACTTGAATGGCAAAAATTGTGCCTGTGCGGCACTTCTGAATAAACTTCGAGCTGTAATACCTGTTCCATGAAATTTTTATAGTACTTACAGGTTGATATTGTCCATCTGTACTATTTATCCGATAACACGATCTGCCGGTGCTACTTAATCACACATGCGGTCTTCCAGTGGTAGATATTTGACTTTACACTATGCGTGTATTGGTTGATTTACTCCCTATTGTGTGTCTGACCACATACCTCAGCTATACCACTTGCTTAATCATACGCCACCTATTGTTCCCCGCTATATCTTGTTACGTCTGTAATGTTCTACTTATCGTAGAAATACTCGGTTATACATATATGTGGTCCATTTATATTTTAGGAAAGTCTGACTTATACGTTCTACTTGTCTGACCTGGTTCCAGCACCACTTGCAATTTTTGTATGCCGTTAATTAATTCAATTTTCCAGAATTTTGCAAAGCAACATTGTTACACATGTTTTACCATAAAACAGTAGAATATTTATTGAACAAAAAAATATTTACCAACTCTTGTAATATTTTAGAAACCTACTTATCTGACCTGACACCTATACCACTTACAATTTTTACGCGACACAACGCAGTTCAATTTCCTTCATTTTTACAAACAAATAATATTCTACGTATTTCGTCATAGAATACCAAAATTCTTATCGAACAAAAAAATATTTACCGAACTCTTTCCCAAAAGAAATAAACATACAAAGGCACACAGAAATTCCAACACCGCAAAAAACACCAAAACTCGCCGCAAATTCTTTCGCGATCAATCAAGAATCTAAAGAAAAAATATTTGAAAGCTCCAGAAAGTATCCCCTAAGTCTACATCCCCTTAATTGATACCAAAGAAAGCGTCCAAACGTTAAAAAAGAACACAGCAACGATTGCACCGCGCACAGAGAGCAGGCCATTTTTATCATTCTCCCCTTCCACGTTTTCCCCCCAGCGCCTTTCTATTCCCCAACCCCTCCGTGTCACTCCCACCCATTCATTCACCCCCATAGCAACCCTCGAGCATCTTTTTGTACCTACTCCCCTCCAACGTGCCCCTCTTTCCCTAATTTTTCCCCGGTTTACACGGTTTCTTTCGCCGGTCGATTTTCATTCAACCCCCCATTCAGCATCGACGCTCCCTCCACCCCCTCTCCACCCTTTGTCCCTTTGTCCGACAGCCGGTTACCGACTTCCTCCGGTCCCTGGCAATTAACAATAGCGAGCTTTCCCTCCTCACCCTGCTAATTTGCTCTGGATTTTTAACTGCAGCCCACTTAAAGCTCGCGAAAAAGCCGCCCCTCTTTTCCCTCACATTTTGCCTCCTCTTCCGTTCTTCCTTTTTTCTTCCTCTTTTCTTCCCTCGTTTGCCTCTTCCTCGTGCAACCTGGCACACGCTGCTAGAAGTTCTAAAGATAGGCCGCCCCTGGCTCGATGCTCGCCTCTAATCTCGACGTTTTGCCCCGTTATCGCGTCTGGCTAACGAGTAGTTGCGAAACGCGGGGTAGAGAAGGTTTGTTGGGTTCGATGGAAACTTGTAGGGGAGTATCATTTCCTGGAGAGAGGGTGTGTATGATTTGTGGAATGAATTATGTTAGATTGATATAGTGAATTATGAAATGAATTATGTTAGACTGATATAGTGAGATCGTTTTGGCGTTCAACTTGTTAATTGAGCAGGCCGAAGGGACTTGGAATAATTTGCTTTTTGGGGGGAGATCCTTCGGTTTTTAATGCTAAATCATCGAGGATTAACAACACTTTGCAATCCGTTGGCGCCTATGGTGAAATGTACGGTTTTTTTTCAGAGATTATGTTTTTTATTCAATTCTATATTTTCATTAATTCAAACACTTCTTTTATTTTCAGATGAAAGTAAATTAACCAAGTAAATAGGAAACAGTAAACATGCATAATTTTCTTTCTTTCCAGAAGAACACTCTAAGTTTTCATAGTAGTCCTTTGAAACTTAAAAAAGTTTTCCAGTGCAAAGGGTTAAAATGTACTTGTTTCGAAAAAATGTAAGAAAAAAAAATATGTATTCCAAGAGAGATATACCTAAAAGTTTCTTGGAATGTACTGTATTTGATTTATAAAATTTCTACGATAAATTAGGAATTATTTGTCTGTAGTAAATTAAGGAATTTCTAGGAATTTCTTATTTAGAAACCTTAATAGTATGATTTAATTTAGTTTGTAAAATGGTATATACTTTTACCTAAAATTGTGTTCCATTGTATTCATGCGAGTGTCATGTATCTTTCCAACCAGACCCGTGTCTGGTTAATGAATGCCGTTCGATTTTTACCATTAAGATTAAACAACGCGAGGCGTGAGTATCGTGGTTCGTTTGCCGCGCCACCGCAAACTGCCAGCGTAAACACATTGACGGCTGTCGTGTTTGTTGGTGTGTTCGTAATTTGGTTAAGTCTGGCTGACTTAAATCTCTGACAAACACAGGTGAAGAGCTTGTTTATAGCAATGTACTGACGGAACACTTCAAACAATGGTCGTTTAGAATTTTCAATAATTTTAATTGCCTTTAATCGTCACTTTTAAAAGTATTCGCTACTCGATACGATTCTTTTTTTTTCGAGGTAGAATTATTAACCCAATTTGATTATTACTCAATAATTTTTACTTAACATAAATACAATTATAGTAAAAAATAAAAACAGTATTATTTATTATTAAAATAAAATCGAATTCCAATTTAAAACTCCAATATTTTAACTCTTTTCACTCCACTGGCGCCATTATGGCGACATATGTTACTTTTTTCTCAAGTTTCAAGTTAAATTTTGCATTTTCGTCGATTCCATTTTTTTTTTTAATTTTAAAACGAAGCAAATTAACGAAATATAAAAAATCGTAGAAATTTACAATTCTTTTTCTTTCCGAAACAACTGTTTTAGTTTTCACAACAATTTTGTAAGACTTAAAAAATGTTTAGATCTGAAAGAGATTAATAATTAAATTTCTATTTCAGATATTAATTATTGGTACCTGTTAGTTATACTCAATTCAAAATTAGAATATATATCATTTTTGGTTAAATTTCGAACCTGAAAGATCTATAAGAAATATCTTTATCTATATGCTTCACGGTGACTGAAATCGATGATGAGGCTCGATGGTGTTATCGAAGGTTACCCTGCAACGTGACTCACGAGTCTGCTACGTGTGTCTCAGGATTTACGTGAGTCGCGTTTCGGATAGTTCCGATATCATTTCTCCAATTTCCTTTTTGAATAGACTCGAAAATTGTGTCCGTGTGTGGGCACACGCACAGGATTGTTTGGAGTAGAGTTAAATCTGGCGAACATTTTTCGTACAATCCAAATACTATCGTTGGTAGCCGAGTTATTTCGACGAGACTTCTATTCGTGGATCATTGTCACGATTTTGTATTATTCGAGGAAAAATTTATTTGATAAAAGAAGACAATTTTTATAACTTCGTACTGTTGGAGGAAAAATTTATTTCATAAAGGAAGATAATTATAATGTATAAAAGATTTGGAATAACTGCGATTAAACTTCGAATTTAACTCTTTGTGGTTTTCTGTTGAGCCAGACTTAACGTTTCACTTTGTTCTATTATTTTCAGCATTTTAGCATATAAAATGTTTCCTTTTATATTTTAATTTAATTTAATGGACAATTTTTTTTCTCCGCATATCTTATTTGTTTTGAAATTATGAAACATCAGTCGAATTATAGACAGTTTTTAAAAGTAGATTATTTAATATGAACTGGTTAAGCTAAATTGTCGAATGTTGCTCGGATAGTAGAGGGTTGAATAATTTTAGGAATAATGGAAAGACCTTTTTTACGATAGAAAAATTTAGGAATACTTTTTTTTAATCGAAAATAATATACAATCGAAGGTAACTTCCTCGAAACGCGAAAACGGCGCCGGATGTTTGAGGAGATCGCTGGGAAATAAATAATAAAGTTTATCGTGGCAAACGGATGGTCGCAAGCTACGAATAAGTTAAACAATTCCACGACAAGGTACGTGAATCACTGGCCGCTGGCCATTCGCTGGCTAACTGCAGCGGCTCGAACTTTGTAACACTTTTTCGATTCTTTTCTGCGGCTGTACGACAATGAAAAGAGCATAGAATTGTAAAGAGAACCGCTAACTTTCAACGCATTCTATTAATTAAAGCGCTGAATTGTTTCTAAATTTTAAGTGGGACCATTGTAATAAATGGACTGCGGATTTTTACGTATTTATAGGGAATTTAAAGCTGCAAAATTGTACAGAATGAACGTAGTATGAAAAAGTATATAAAATATTCAAACTATTATGCTATTGTAAAATAATTTTCTACCGATATTCTATATTTTCTTTCTTTCTTTTTTACTATATTCTCAATAATATGAATTTGCATAAAAATCCGCAGTCTGGTGGTAGAACATACTACGAAATTTTGTTTCAGTCTTTTAATTTAACACTGAGTAAAATTTTCTTATTTCATTTTAGTAACCAACACTATTTTTTGCAATATTTTTTAATAATTTGCTTATTTTATTTTAGTAACCAACACTATTTTTTGCAATATTTTTTAATAATTTGCTTATTTTATTTTAGTAACCAACACCATTTTTTGCAATATTTTGTAAAATATAGAGTATAAAAAAATAAAAAGTACAAAAGTTTTGTTGATAGGTATATATTTAGGATAATAAATAATTAGACACAAGACAGCAGGTACAGAATAAATTCTACAAATAAAATATCAAGTCGATTATTTATTTTACGACAAATTTAATTACATTTACGTTCCACGCCGTCCGTTTCTTTTTTTCTCCTTTTTATCTACTTGAAACATCACGGTGGCCATTCTCAGCATTAACTGTAAGAGGAACATTAAGATCTCATTGAGAACTCCAAAGAAATTCTTCCGGTACTCCTCTCAGGCAACACTTCGTCAGAATCCCATTTCACCCCTCCATGATCGACACCCCTAGTTTATCTCGAATAGACCAATTTATCGAAATTTATTTTTAACATTGAATACCGAGTACTATAACCACATTACCCACCGAATACTAAACCTGTATCACACAATTAAACTGCACAGTTAATTCTACGAATTATCAGTTAAATAATCGGCTTTCAAGAACATTGCGAGGGTCGATACTAATTAACCCCTATCGGACGCTACCTTTTTATACATAATTCTACCCGCATTGTAGTTATTTTCAGCAAATATGGGAAAAATGTTCACTATTATAAGAACAACATTTTCGTCAGAAATTACATATTATTCAAAGTAATATTACAAAGGCATCACTTTCAAATAACTATTTACAAGTTTTCAACGTACGATATTTTTTGAAACAATCTCCAACGTGAATTAATGGTTTTCTGTCGCACGTTTACAGACACCGAGTTTCGACGCGGTCTTGTCACCTCACACGACCGCAGCGACAAAGTGCTGGTGTCGCGTCAGACGTGACTCACGCCCGTTAAGGGTTGAACGTCTCAATTTCTAAATACGAATTATTATTACAAGAACACTCATCCGGCCAACTAAAATTCATCCAACCGACAAACAGTTGGAACTTCCGAGCGATAGCTATCGATAACTGGACCACGCACACCAAACGACCGTTGCACGCGCGACTTTGCAAATTGCTGCAAAGGACTGAGGCCGAAGGGTAGTTAGAGGAGGGTTAGAGTCGTTGCACACACGAGCGACTCTCCCATTGGGAGTCACGTGGCCCCTTTGAGCGAGGCTCGTGTAACTCCATCCCTTCACCTGGCGCAAAGATTCGTCAGAACAGCCGTCCGACACCTAGGCTCTCGATTTGCTTTCGATGTTAATGAAGGTCCGCTGCAGTCGCTTTGCGAGGGGTTCTCGATCGGATAAGAAGGCTGTGGATAAAAGGTTTGGGTCTATAGAAGGAGGAGAAAGGAGCTTTCGTTGCTTCTGAATGGATCTTTTGCTCGTTTGGAAATTGTTTCAAGGGTGAAGTCGAGGAGGAGGTAGGTTGTGTTTCGAGGTGTTTCGAGAGATCGTGTTAAGGGTGGGTAAGTTTAAGCTTCTTATTGTGTTCAGTATCTGCTTGCGTTAATTGTGTACCTTTTCGACGAACTTGTGCGACAGAAAATTTATTCGAGCTTATGAAACGTCTATTGAAACGGACGAAGTCGAGAAATCTGGTTTTAGTAAAATTCAGAATATTAACCCCTTGCACTACGCCGAAACTCTGAAAAAGTCGTGCCGAACTTGGCCGCCGGAATGGTCGCGGAAGACTCGTGTTTACTTCACGCGATGGATCTCTTTGGAAATTCAACCGAATTTGGATGAAAAACTTTTAAAAAATACTTTAGAGTCTGACTCGTGATATTCAAGTTTGGCACAAAATTTTCATCACGCGTCAGACTCGTGAAAGTAGTGCAAGGGGTTAAGGAATGCGTCTGTATAAAAATTTTTTTTTTTTTTTTTTTTCGTTCTTAAAAATTGTAGGTTATATTTGTATCTGTGTAGCTAAATAGATTTGTAAGAATTTGAGTTGCTTGGGATAAAAAAAAATAAAAGAACACACGGTTGACAATGCTCAGCCGCGACAAAAATGGCGGCCGATATTAGGGTCGTTGCTCGTACGAAACCGTATTTCACTTTTGAAACGTCGTCCGCGAAAATGGAATTGCATTTCCGCGCTGCAAACGGCGATTGCTCGCCAGTGTTTCCACTCCTTTCCCATGGAAAAGAGCCTATATAGAGAGAAAATTGTCCAGCTTTATGGCGACGTCGCGACTCTCGCTTCCGCTCCCCCGTTTCTCGTGTGTTTTCCGTTTTCACTTTTATTTCTCTTGCTCTTTCCCCTTTTATGCCTTTACGTTTAGCCTTTTCAATCCTGTACTCTTTCTTCTTCTTTTCTCTTGCCTTTCTTCACTTATGGCTCGTCCGTTTCTACTTTTATTTATAAAAAAAATAAATAAATAAATAAAAAAAGTGACAACGCTTCGTTTCCTGATTCATAATTTATTTAAAGCTCCAATAAGCAAATATATTAAAAATAATGATCAATTGAAAAAAAAAATGGTAAACGGTGTAAAAATAAACGAAAGAATAAATTCTTTCGAAACTAAACATTAAACAATCTTCCCTACAGGGAATCGTTCGAAATAAATAAGTAAACAAATTCTTCTAACACCGAATACAGGAAAATGTTTTCGAATAAATAAATAATATACCCTCCGTATCTCAACTCCTCGTCTCGCCATAAATCGAATTGATCTATAATTTACAAATATCACCCCTCCCTATTCAACCCCCTCCAAAAATACCAGTTTCGCAAATATTTGCTTCATAAATTCAACTGCAACAAATTCCTGGCAGAGTGTTTGACATTATCCATTTTAATTCGCGTGAAACTAAATCCGAGAATTTCGTAAATCATATAAAACCGACGTCACGAACGTTTTCATCCTACCAAAGCTAACATTGCCGCGATAAATCGCTGTTTCGACGGGGTTGCAGGCAACGTCCAGTAAAATGCGTCTCGGATGACGAATTAAAACGGTGCACCGTCATTTTGCCTCGACGTTAAATTAGTTTTATTTCGAAAAACAAATGGAGCACAGATCCGACCGGATGGGAACGAATTTTATCGCTCCTATCCACGACAGGGATTTTCAATAAAAATTTCTGCCTGTCCCATGTGAAACGTCATTTCTCTTCTTTCTTTTTTTTTTATTTTTTTTTCCTTCTTTTATCGAAACGCTGTTTCGCTGGATTTTCCTACCGGAAGAACACATGGTCGAGGTAGCAGAAGTTTGACATAATTTTCAGTTCGCCGGAAGTGATTTCGCGATGGATCCGTTAACCTTCCGCTACACGCGGAGGCGAACTGTGAGTCCGCAATTTCGTTCTTCCCCACTACAAACTGGAAATGTAATTTCCAGAGTCGTGATCTTGTTTTACAATACATTGTGTTTAAAAAGAAAAAGTTTTTATTAGAAACCAGACGAACATATTAAACATAAAAATACAAAAACAAAGAGTGGAATTTTGGTAAGGGTTAATTAGTCTGTAATTCTTTTCTTCTTTCTTTCTTTTTAATTGTAATAATTGC
>SMSQ01022333.1:0-10365 GCA_019453375.1 Ctenoplectra terminalis | reverse complement strand
GGTCCTTCGAATTACATTTTTCTTCTCGATTCATCAAATTTGACCGGTTCCTTCGATTCCGTTGATTCTCTGAATTCATCGTCGCGTCAGGATCGTAGCTTTCTTTCACCCTCTCGTTACTTTCATCGGTTACCAATTTTATCGAATCGTTGTCATTACTTGTAGATAATAAAGTTTCTTCTTCCTTCGCGTTTTCGATCGGGTCATCTGAAATCACAGACACGCAACGGTTGATACATCGCAACGATTCTCTCGATAAGGAGATTACCTTGATAATTAGATACATCGAACGATGAAGGTGTTTTATATTCCTGTTGCGGCTGTGGTCGAGGTTCCTGTAGCGGTTCCTGTCGCGGTTGCGGTTGGGTTGGCGTTGGCGTCTGCAGCAAAGGTAGCGGTCGTAATTGTAATTCGGATGGCTCGTCGATTCTCGCGGAGCATTCTAGTCGGTCTTTGTGTTTTGGTTTCACACAACTTTCGAGTTTAATCGAGTATACGCGATCATCGTTACACTTGTAAACGTATCGAACGAAATGACCCGGTAGAAAGGTGACGCATCGATAAAACTGCTTGCAATCGACTTTGTCCGCGAATAATCCCGAGTGGTCGCAATTGAACGTGGCCTCGGTATCCAGCCAAAACGATACCTTTTTTGAATATCGTGGCGTCTTCGGGATCAAGTTCGAGACTGTGAAACAGAAAAGATATTGGACGATTGGAGATTAGCGTTCCGTCGAACCACTCGATTCTTACGCGTGTCCAAGGCTCTCGATCGTCGTCTCTCGATTCGTGGATCGTCACAGTTTCCGAGGACAATCAGAACGATAACAACGCAAAAGGTCGTCCACATTCTCGATGCACGATTTATAATAATACTAACAAAAAGAAATGAAAAAAAAAGAAAAGAGAGAAACAAACGATTGGCTGGTGCCGATACATAGATCGTTGATCGTACGATGAAGGAGCGAACGAACCGTCCACAGCGCGAGATATATGTAGGACCACCGAGGAACGTTAACAGGTGGGATAGATGGAAAATTAAAAATTGAAAATCAATGAGATTGGCCGATGTGCCGTAGGCCGTGGCGAATTGACGTCGCTCGTGTCTCGCCGTGAAATTAATAGACGAAACAAGGAAGCGAACAAAGGAAGGACAACGTGAAAGACGTGTAACAAAATCGTATTTTTTCTTTACTACTCATTGTTTGTATTATCGTTCGTATCGGTAATTTTACAAGGCACGTTCGAGTGATCGAAAACGTTTCAGGACAATCTTTGCGCGCTAGATTTAGACACGCGTCGAATACACGACTCGTCCGGTGTTTTCAAACAGATTGCACGATTATTGTTAAAGATACGCGGTTCGAACGATTCTCTCCTCTCTCTCTCTCTCCCTTTCTCTCACCCTCCCACCCTCACTTTTCTGTTCTCTGTGCAAACAGTTCACTGTCTACGATGTTTTCGCTAACGTCGCTAAATTCACTTCTGGATTCATTCGTTCAGCTTCCGACAATCCAACATTCTTCGCGCTTCTACCTGTAAACGAAACACGTAACACTTTTGATCACTCGTAGCTCATAGTTTAATGTTCCTGTCGCGAGATACGTGATAAAATAACCGGGAGACTCTCCTACCTGTATCAAATTGTAAACCGTTAATAGTTGTTCCAACGAAGGTTTGGCTTGTGAAGTGCACCCGGATCTAGCACCGCTCCATTCGACGAGGCCTACACTTTGGCTTCTTTTTCCCCAACCAGTCGAAAAGTTTAGCTGAGCTTCGGTACCAGAGTCCAAGCTCAACCATAATAGCAATATTATTGCGAGAAAGCCGAGTCGAATCTTACGATACCTAAGAAAAACAAAAAAAAAAACAAAACGATAAAACTGTAAAAATGTAGTTGAATGTCACGCGTGTTACAGACTACTTACATGTCGCTAGCTGAAATTGGAAGCAACGCGAAGAACGCGGTTCTAAAAAGGTCCTTGCTTCTGATCCTTGAAATAATATGTCCGCGCGAGGTGAACGCGATTGCGAGAGGGTAGCGACGTTGAAGACTTTTTTATAGGTCCCGAGCACCCCCTTCTCGAGGTTCTAGCCGCGCGAAACAAATTGGATCAGTTCGCGCCGGCGTTCTCGTGAAATCGCGTCCATCGGATCATCGAATCATCGATTGGCAATCATTCTCAAGAGGTATTCGAAGAAGAAAGATGTTGTAATCGAACAGTAAAAGGGTTTCTTTCTCATTTGGCAGACGCCGATACGAAGCCAGTCGAAAATTCGATTAATTAACGAACGTCGTTTCTCGTTTCGTCCTTTAGGACGCAAACACGAAGACGGATGTCCAACGATTTAGGAAATTTTCAGTTTAACGCAAATTATAGTTTCTTTCAATGTCATCGTATTTTATTATTGCTAAAAAAAAAAGAAACGCATGAAATTACAGGTATTTCCGATAACGATAGACGGATCGCGGGTAAAGAAATAAAGGGTGTGCAGCGCGTATACTTTGCGATTGACTATCACATCTTGAATAGGTAACGAACCATTCTGGTTTCGCAAACCTTAAGTATAATGTACGAGAAGCCTGTATTATATGTGTATACTTTCGCATAAAATTTCTCCACGACCTTCTTTACTTCAACAGCTTTGAGCTGTCGATGTTTCCCCAGCTCGTTCCGCTGATCGCTCGGTCGCGAAAACGAATTGTTTTTTTCTTACTTTTTTTTTTCTCACCCTCCCCCCCCCCCATATCTCTCTCTCACTCTTGTCTCTTTTCTCTGGTAGTATACAAGGGCAGTGTTCGAGTAAGTAGCGCGTCATCGCTACGATGAAATCTGGTCGTGGCGTTACTGGTAACGCGATACATAAGCTTGCCGTGACGAAACGAAACGAAACGAAACGAAACCAAGAGCGAACTACAAAAAATCTGTTTGATTTCGTTGCGTTCGTGCGTTTCTTACTAAACGCGCATCGACGGAAACGTTCTTTGTACCGCGGCGAAGTGTACAGTTGAAAAACACTCCTCTCTCTATCCGTCATCCCGTTCGCTCACCCATGCGACGCAACGAATGAATCGTATGAATATATCGTTCGATGGCAAACGTTTTACAATGTAGCTCGTTATTATTCATCCCTGGATATTGATACGCACGATTTATCCACTCTGATATATTCTCTGAGATCGCTCGGTTCAGCTTAACCTGCACTCTTATCGTATAAATTACACGCTAACTGTTTCGTGGCCTCATCGAAACCAATTCGAGGATACAATTCCAGTGGGCATTCGCGTCCTCTTCGATCATCACAAATGAATTTGCGTATTTTATTATCATTACTATTACTATTACTATTACTATTACTATTACTATTACTATTACTATTACTATTATTATCATTATCATTATCATTATCATTATCATTATCATTATCATTATCATTATCAGTTGTTATCGCCATCGATTTATCGTAAAAAAAACTTACAAATTATTATCACATATATGTGTGTACGTACGTGCGCGAAGGCCTACACAGGTACACGGATATACATACATACATATATATGTGTGTATCTGTGTATACATATACATATACATATACATATACATATACATCTATATATATTTATATTTATATTCATATTTATATTTATATTTATATTATATACATACAAATATTCGTACGCGCGCGTACGAGTTGCTTTCACAAATAGAACAAAGCATATGTCGAGAAACGCGATAGAGAGCGATACTCGTTTATCGTTGAAAGATGGTAAAGAAAAGGTAAGCGGTTCTAGAGGAAAAATTTCTGGTTCTTTGATTCATCGCCTTGAAATCGCCTGTCGTTGACAACGTCAGAACCACGTATCGGTATATGGCTATTCGATGGATCGATCTTAGACATCGGACGCACAACATGGCACTCGGGTCTCTTGCCACCGATACTCCTACTCTTGTGCCTCACGCGTTCGGATCTCGAAACATGCATTGTTGACTCACACACATACACACGCACGCGCACACGTATACGCACACTCATATCTGTGCACAACATATATTCAGCGTTTACGTTTATATTTATATTTATATTTATACGTGGTATTCGTTTATGTAAAATTTCGCACACCCTCTACTACACGGTTTTTCATCGCACTTGTATCTGATTAATAAAATTACTCTACAAGTTAAATATGTAAGGGCGATACCGCTCTTGGGCTGCTGCCTTTGTTCCGTCTTGTTTTTCTGTCGTTTCTCAGTTTTTTCTTCGATCTTTTATAACGTTCCTTCCTCCATTCATATCTACCATATAGTCCACACCTTGTAACTCGAATGCTTACCAAAATATACAAATAATCTACTTTCTACGTTCTTCGGAAAGGGGGATCACTTCGGATACACTTGTTCAACACTTATTTCACGTGGAAAATCGTTTTGTTCCTTACTACTGGAATGCACGCATGAAACAACATTGGCAATGAACGATGAACGAGTAACACGTGACGTATCATTCTTTTCATCGTTATTGGATTATCCTAGGAAACAAATAACGAGATCCAAGACAGCTAATTATTTCTCGTCCTTTCTATTATCCTTGTATCGACACGAAAAAATACTATCGTTTACTTTCTATCATTCCAGTCTGTCGTCGTACATCATGTACATCATCGAATGTACGACTAGTCGTCCAAGAATTGCGCACGAATTTTATTTTTTACGCGTTCCGAGCCGAAAGCAGTCTTCTCTCGAATAAAAAGAAAAAATGAAAAAATGAAAAAATGAAAAAGTACAAAAATGAGAAAAAAAAAAAAAGAAGAAGAAGAAGAAGAAGAAGAAGAAGAAGAAGAAGAAAGGAAGCACGATGCTTGGATCGCGCTATGTCGAAAGAAAATGTGACGAGTAATGCTCACGAATGGTATTATAGTCTACATTCTCGTACCTTGTGACGAGGAAACGCGAGGTATTCTCGGATCCGAGTTAAGTACACGAACCGATGAAGGTTTCGGCACGGCTTTGTCGTTTCTTCGAAACGATTCGAGTAAAAGTTGGAAGGATCGCGCAAGGTTCAACACCAACTTTCGCTTTCTCGTTCTCCAACGCCGTCGCTCTCTTCATCGCTAGGTTCTTCGCCGTACATATCGGCCAATTTTCGGAACCTCGGTCCAAAGTTGGACAAGTAGTTGAACTTGAGATCTCCATCGTCGGTACCTGTGTGCAAAATGATTGTGAAATAAAATTAATCGGTGATTACAATGAATCACGCGACACCTAGATGTATCTCCGTTGGCATTTCTGTACGTACACGAAGCCAAAGACGACAAGGAACCCTCGGAATTGCCTTCACCCTCGTACGCGTAATGCCTGACATCGTCGAACGGATTCGTGTCCGGATCTTTGTCGCAGCTTTCCTTTTTGCCGTCTAGGAAGCCGCAAATGTCTGGTACTTCGTCGGTACCTTGGAATGGAGAATAAAAAAAATGAAGGTGCGATGAAGGTGTGGATTTTTGCGTATTTGCTAGTCCCGTTACATTTAACTCGACCAAAATTAGAGCAAACGTTCCGCACAATTATGCCACGATCCCTATCGCTCGGAAACTCTTAGTCCTTCGACTCTTCTTACCTCTGGACTGTAAGCCAACCGGAGCGATTTTCGAATCGATGGGCGGAGCATCGTAAATAGTGCGAAGAACGTTCAAGTCGTAGCCGGTGTCGACCTCGCCACCCCCCTCATCCTCGTAGTTGATAATGTTCTCCCTTATGTCGTCCATATCTTTGTAGAGATCGTCGGTCTTTCGCCTGTGAACGACCACCGCCAACAACAGTATCAACAAAATCGCGATGCAAACGAGAATCGCGACGAGAAAGTTGGTGTCGATTCCGAAAGACACTGCCTTCGCCATTCCGTGATCGCAGCCAGGATCCGCGTTTCTAGATAACGAGGGCATGCCCAAATTGTACGTCTGAAACAGGGATAATCGATTAGGAAGTGACAAAAGATAAGCGATAATTCGGAAGGAGTGACTGTCGGGGATGAACTGGACTCGATAGATGGTAAGAAGAAAAAAAAGTATTACATTTCCGTTGAAGGTCATGTTGCGTATGCAACCAACGAATCCTCTGTCAGTTGGCTTGTAATCCCATCCCAATTGGGAAGCCAAGTGCGCGAGATTAGTCAGGGTTCCACCGATCTGCATCGGGCTGTTCACGTTCAAGAACTCGTTGGTACCTTGCGGCGCGGTTAGGCTCATGCAGGCTGAAATACCACAATTGTCCACCTTCATCTCGATCGCCTGCAATGAGAAAAGATGATAATGATAACGATAACGATAACGATGACGATGACGATGACGATACCGATTCCGATTCCGATTCCGATAAAGACACATGGGAGAGGCCGAACGCTTACATTCTTCGTAAAATAGACGTCTATTCTGTGACTTTTGCCATCGGTGAGCTTGATTTCCCGTTGACCGAGTCGGACGGTACCAGTTCCGTAATCCATGTAAAGAACCGCGTATCCTTGTTGAAGCTCTAAAGCCATAAAGTCTTGAATTCCGATCTTCGGACTGTACGTCATCGGACCAAAGTAAAAGACCAAACCGTTGTCGACGTGTGGCGTTATCTCGAGACCTAAAACGTAAATGGAGCAAACAGATAAATAGAGGAAAATGATGTAACGCGTGGTAGAGTATGTACCAACCCAAGTGAGAATCGTCGCAAGCTTGGCCAGGCGGTGGCATAACGGCCCAACCGTCGCCGTGAAAACCGATACCGAGGAGCTCGCACCTCGGCCCTTCGAGACCAGGAGGACACTCGCACCGTTCGGCCAACGGCGTGCCCCCGTTCAGACAAACTATAGGCTCGGCCACGTGGCAGGTACACTGAGGATCGACGACCGCTCGTACTCCAACGAAGGTGCTCGTGTTGGTGTAGACCGGGTACGGAATCGTGCTAGCGTTCAAATAGCTGCGACATGTATTGTTACAGTGCAACCTCTCGAATAAGCACTCGTCGATGTTTACCAACAGAATGTCGGTGTTTAGCTCTCGCTCGATCTCTTTGGTGCGTTGAGCCAGGATCGTGTTCAATTTTTCGGGAGCGTAATACGGACTACCGTGTGCCGAAAATCGTACGTCCAGCAAGCTTTGGCTGTTATGATGAGGCGAGTGAAGCACCGTGAACACGTCTACATTCTCGATCGATGTGTTGAGCATATTGGCGACTCTCTCCTGAAACATTTCCTTCTTGCTAACGCCAGACTCGTCGGGTGCAACGAACTCCTCGGCGGTCATTCCGTAGAAACGCACGGAACCCGATCTGGATACCGCTTCCTCGGGCAGCTCTTTTACGGTGACGTTAACGTAAGCGTTCACTTGATGACGTTGAATGTGAAGACTGTGCTCGGTGACGATGAACTTTAGGACAAACGTGCCGTTGGAGATGTCAGGAAGCAGCGTGATCATGCCTGTCTCTTGATCCAAGAGAAATCCATCGTGCGTCGAAGCCCAGGCAAAGTGTTTGTCCGGCAAATCCCAGTCGTCCGGATCGTTCACGTACACCCGTCCGATGTCCGTCTTAGGCGCTTCACCCTTGTAATTGTACACGAATATCGAGCTCGAACCTTCGGACATTGGATTGTCGTTCTTGTCACCGATGATCACGGTCAACGTGGACGTTCCCGTCATCGGCGGTGTCCCACTGTCCGTGATCGCGATAGGAATGTCGTAACTCTTTCGTTCTTCTCGATCGAACTCGACCCGTGCGAACAAATCGGCGTCTCGAATCGCAAACTTGGCCATGATCTCGTCATCGGCGGTGTTCTCGTCGATCTGAAATTGGAACGGCGGCCCGTTCTCGTCCGAGTCCCAGTCCCGTGCTTTCAATTCCGTGATCTTTCCAGGAGGTTTGTTTTCATCCCAGACCACCGGATATGGCATATCGAGAAACGGCGCGTTGTCGTTTATATCGATCAACGTGATGTTCACCATGACCAGTTCTCGCAACGCGGTCGGAGACCCGTCCTCGTCACGTGCCATCACGATCACCTGAAATCGATACTTTTATTTCGCGAGACAAACCAGAGAAACGAGAGAAACGAGAGAAACGAGAGAAACTTACCGTCCACATGGAGTATCCCAAGGGGGAATCCCGATCGAGTGGTTTCTTCAAGGTCATGCAACCAGATTTATCGATACCAATCAGAGGTTGTTGATCCTCTTTCACGATGAAATATGCGATGTGTTGATCGGCATTTCTGTCCTTAATATCGGGATCGTACGCGACGACGGTAGTGATGCAACCTTCGATCAGTTTCTCTTCCTCGATGGTAGGATTTTTATTGAAATCCTCGAAAACGGGAGGATTGTCGTTGACGTTCTCGATGAAAATCTTCACTTGTGCGGTGTCATTGTAGACGCCGTCGAACGCCTTAACCGTCAAGTTGTACTCTGTGATTTTCTCGTAATCGAGCGGCTTGTTCACCCGAATCTTTCCAGTGGTGCCTTCGATGTAGAAACTATCGTCGGTGTTGCCGAATATAATGCTGTAGGTAACCGGACTGGCGGTATCAGAGTCAAGGGCCTTCACCTCGGTAACCGGCGCGTTGATGTTGGCGTTCTCGAGAATCGAGTTTGCTGTGTAAACAGCTTGCGTAAAGTGAGGAGCGTTGTCATTTTTGTCCGCGATTTCGATTCGAAACACTTGCTGTCCCTTATTGTGTTCGCCCGTTTTGAACAGAGCGCTCGGAGAGTTGTCCACGGCGATTACCTTCACATTGTACGTGTCCTCGACTTCTCTGTCGAACATGGTCAAAGTGGTAATGTTACCGGTATATTTGTCAATGGTGAAAAGATTCCGAAAATTGTCCAACTCGTACGTGACCTGAAACAAGGATAAAGCAAAATGGTTCTTGGAATGCGAGCTATTATAGAAGGAAGATAGAAGAAAGAATGGTTCACCTGATTGTGAGCGGAAGTTCCATCGGCATCGATCGCTCGCACCTGCATCACGGGAACTCCCGCTGGCTCGTTCTCGAGCACGCTACCCTTCTTCATCTCCCTAAACACCGGAATATTATCGTTCACATCCAACACCTCGATCTCGATCACAGTCTCGGCAGCCAGTTGATATTTGTTCTGCACGCGAACGATCAACGTGTACATTGTGTTGCTTTCGTAGTCGAGATGCTGAGAAAGTTTTATGTTGGCCACGTCCTTGGTCGATTCCAATCTGTCAACGATAAAGCACGATGGATCGAATAACGATGTTCGTGTCGGATCGCGTCGCGTCGCGAGTTGGCAAACGACAAACGAAAAAATTCCATTTACCTGAAAGTGTTTCCTTTGTTGGTTTGTTCCGTCGTACCGGGAACCAGTTCGAACAAAAGACTAGTGTCGTCTCCGCTGTTGGAGAAAGCCTTTAGTCGCACGATGCTCGTGTCAAAGTCGCTAAAGTTTTCTTGTAGTCGAATCGGCTCGGAGGGTCGCGGCTCGAATGCAGGAGCTTTCTTGTGCGACTCTACCACCCGGATGTCCAGATCGATCACGGTCGACTTT
Source organism: Ctenoplectra terminalis (assembly GCA_019453375.1). Lineage (NCBI taxonomy): Eukaryota > Metazoa > Arthropoda > Insecta > Hymenoptera > Apidae > Ctenoplectra > Ctenoplectra terminalis. The sequence continues at coordinate 818 of SMSQ01022333.1, read as the reverse complement.
GGATTCTCTCCTTGATCCTCGGCTGTCGCGGTCATACGAAACTTGTACTCTGGATTTCTCTGCAATGGTTCCGATTAGATTGCTAAATTTACGCGATAGAATCGGTTCTTCTATCTCGTGCCGGGTTATATACTCACGTCTATCGTTTTGTTCAGAAATATAACACCAGTGTTGCGATCTATTCGAAAGTATACATCGTCTTCGGACTTCTTCGGTGAAAGACTGTAGTAGACAATCGAGTTGTTACCGTCGTCGATATCCGTTGCAGAGACTCTCATCACTTCGCGTCCCAGAAGTAGATCTTGCGGCACCGACTCGGTATACGCCTACGCGAGCACGGCAAAGGCCACCGGAAAACAAACAAAATTCGCTTTTGCTCGAAACAATGTACCTCGAATGAGATTGCTTTTTTCCTTCTTTTTTTTTTTGCTTCCTTTTTTTCTACTTCTCGTTTCTTCATTTTTCTAAAACTGTACGCGTGCATGCGCGTGCTAACGTATTACAACGCGACGAAACAAGCCACGAAACGATTACAAATTTTCACACAATAGCGCGTGCAACAACTCCAACGTTCGATCGTGCAAACGTTTCGCTACGAAACGAGAACAACATATTCACATTTGCATTCGCATTCTCGTTCTCGTTCCCATTCTCATTTTCATTCTCATTCTCATTCTCATTCTCATTCTCATTCTCATTCTCATTTCCACAATATATTTTTTATATTGTAATAATAATAATAATATATTAAAAAAAAAAAAAAAAAGAAACATGAAAATACAGATAGCAAAAATAGGAACACCGGAAAATTCGAAACC
>SMSQ01022327.1:18916-32475 GCA_019453375.1 Ctenoplectra terminalis | reverse complement strand
AAAACTATTAAGAGACCACGTTAATACAATTTAATATAACTACAAAGCTTACAATGTATCTAAATATTTGACAAACTCTGTTCTTCAGAAGTGGTGCATTTTATTGGCCACTACTGTACACTACAATCTAGTTGATAGCCTATACCAGGGGTGGAGAACCTTTTTACCATTAGAGGCCATATTTAAATTAGGCAGTAATAAAGGAGGCCGCTATAATTTTTTTATAATATTTAATTCTATTGATTTTAAAATTGTCGTAATCTATATAATTAAATATTAATTAATACAAGAGCTTGCTTTTATGAAGATCGCATAAGAAACTCACAGAGGCCGCACGTTCCCCACCTATGGCCTATACGTTCTCGTCCGTAAGATGTCGGACACTTGTAAATTTAAATAAAATATTTATTGAAGCGGACTTTCACAAAGATTTTAAAAAGACGGTATAATTTAAGATTCTCTATAACGTAAACAATTATTGAATGGTAGCTTCGTACAGTGGATTCCGGTTAATTGGGATACATTCGGACTAGACTAATTTGTCCCAATTAACCCTTAAATGTACGGTGGGCCCCACAGGGTACTAACTGTATAGTCAATCATAAAAAAGAAGTAGAGACATGTTGCTGATTTTTATATAACTATATTCAATGGTTAATGCCTCAGCTATCATATGGCTACAGGTTTGAGGCATTTATCCCGCTAAAACTGAATATTTACATCATTTTACTCGACTACCTCGTTCGTTTGCCTCATTTTGGGTTACACCCAATTTGAAGCTCAGGGACGGTGTAAATACCCGCATTGCACAGGGAAGCTCTATTCTTTTTGTGGAAAATGCAAAACTTATTTATGTTGTAATAAAGAGAAAAACTGCTTTCTACTTTTCTATACAAAATAAAAATTTGATAGTCCATGAATGCATGATGTACCCTGCAGGGTACAAACCCTTTTTGTTCTTTTGTATATCTATAGTAAATAAATAATTTTTCTCACTATTTTTGTCTGTTTATTCACAAACTTGCTGACATAAAAACATTTTCTTTTAATAAAATGATTAACCCTCTATGGGACCGTGTGACTTAAAAGTTACAAACTCATGTATCTATATTTAAAAAAATTACTTTTCTTTAGTTATCACTGCACTATTAAATTTGACTACTGTATTACTGTAGCGACACCACGATCCATCTACAGTAATTATTAGTTCAAACATTTTCAAATCAAAGTGAAAAACTGTAATCAATCGTAATTTTTTCTCCAATAAGCAGACAAAATTCGGGCTATAGAGGGTTAAATCATGCATTAAAGGGTTTAGCGGCTGTCCTAATAAAGCAAATTTTAACAGACAAAATCTGAACGAACAAAAAAATAAAATCAAAAGCGATTTATTGAAAAACATACGTAATGTTCGGTCTTGAATACGAATATGTGTTTAATTTATATTATATAATTTAATTCAATAAGTAATAAGATAACATTAATAAGTAATCAAAAATAAATAAATAAACACTTCCAATCAGTATACTGCTTCATAACAAGCTTTACTGTATTTCCAATCGTAAACTGTCCTAATAAAATAGCGGTATGTTCCATGTAAGCAACTTGGAAACGATAGTTTTTGTTTACGTTTTTCAGTATTTGTTTCAAATAAACGACGGTTCCGATTAAAAGGCATCCCAATTAATCGGATCCACTGTATTATGAATACAACATAAACTTTTCTTGATTCTAAATTTGTTAAGTGTCCGATGACTTGTGGAGCGGAGTGTAAATGTACATACTACTGCTGCAACTTGTATTTCTTTTACATTCTTTTACATTCTTCGTTTTAACATTAACTTTTCAATTATAAACACTAGCTGCATTTTGTAAATAATCATTCCTTAACTCTTGTAGCCTCTTGGGTGAAAATTCACTTATTTTCTGTTTCTAGATACTTAAAATGTTTGATTTCGTTCTAATTGTACTTTCATTTGATACATTTGTTTAAAATATGAAGTTATGAGTTAAGAATAGCTTGTTGACATTTTTTCTAAGATATTAATATAGTAAATAAAAAACTAACATATTTGTATAAATATTTCTGAGGAACGTATGACGGTTAAAACTGATGTTGCGTAAAAGCGACATTTATAACGATTTGGTTTTCATTAATATATTCGTGAAAATATTATTAATGGATAAATGACGTGCTTGTAATTAAAATGAGTTTAAACGCGACCTTATTTGAACTGTTTTTCACTTCAAATATTACTGGAAATATTCTAATTGCTAAAACCGAAGTTAAATAAGTTTGTAATATAAGAGAGAAGCGTATGACTGTTAAAAGTGGTTTTTAATTGATTTTATCAAAGTTTAGTTTAACAATTTTTTTTTCTAATAATCCTGTATTCTAGTAATTTCTAATATATTTTTATCAGTAGTAAGTATTAAACGTAAATTACAGTGATTTATATTTTTATATACATACACGCATATATTAATAGCAAGAATAAATTTGCCAAGTGTGCTTGCATTTTGTTGTTTGTAATTTGGAAATATTTTTCGATAAAAACGTGTTGTTTTTAAGGCATAAATTTTAATTATATCATTGAATTACAATCATGTTCAAACATTATTCGAGAACTCTTTATATTGAATAAGATTAAGATAAGATTAACTGACATTGACAGGAAGTTGAACTTCTACCGAATCTATGATATAAACTGATATGAAAAATGTAAAACAAATATTTCATACAGATGTAAAAGTATCTTTTTTCTTCATTTTTGTTTACTAACGTTTTTATATATATTTTCACGAATAGATTTATTAAAACAGTTTGTATTTTGTGTTGATAATTATATCCTTAAAGAGAATTAGCAAAAACAAATAAGCACCACTTAATGATACCATGTGTGAAAATCAAAACTTTTTTCATTATGATTTATAAATTATCTGCTACAAACTTAATAGATAATAATAGTTAATAATAATAAAAATATAATAACAAAGATAATAATATTTAGTTAGATTAAAAAATTGAAATTGTATTATAAACTGATTAGTTAAGAATAGAAATAAATTAATGATAATAAATTCATGATTTATTACCTCGATTATAATTTGTGATATATATTTCATTTTATCGTTCTGATTACATTTAATTATTAATCAATGCAAATATGTAAAACATCAATTTTTGTACTTATTGATTTGCACTTTTTGTTGTTACATTTAAAAATCATTAACAAAACAGTTACCATAGTGTACGAATTTCAAGCATAATAAAAATATCTTTGAGCGATTGGATTGTACAAAATATTCTTAATATTTGTTTTTGTAATTCATTATTCATAGCTCATTTTTTATTCTGATCGCTTATTAATATTAAACTCAAGGACCGACGTGACCATTCATAATATACAATCTCTTTTACGTTCATAAAAATTAAATTATGTTAATCTTATTTACTAATTAAAATCAAAGTATCCAGTTTTAGTGTATACACGCTATTATTTTTTTAATTATTGAAAACGTGAAAAAATATTTCTTACGAAAATTGTTTGGTCTAATGGAGAAAACTTAATAGAATATTTCAATTCTTTTTTAATTATTCTTTACAGAGACTTTAATATCAACGCATTTTTTTTTTTTTTTAACGGAACTATTACACTTACTGATTCTCCTAAGGGTTACACGAGGTTCATTTCCTATTTACAAAATTGGAAACAATGTAATTTTACGTTGCAATTACTTTACAAATACATTCTAATTATCATTATATTACAATTTAGCTTAGATCAAATTTTATACCCATCTCTCTTCCACTTGTAACTTTATTTCTTCAACTTGTAGTCAATTTTCTACTTTTCCTTTTCCTCTCAAGATTGTCTTCATTTTTTCTCATTAGCTCCATTTGTGTTCGTCTTTTCTCTGCATTTTTCCTAGACCTGATTCTATGTCTTCTTCTCTTCCCTGCATGTTCTACATTTTTTTATTCTGCGCTGTTCAATACATTTCTTGTCTCGTCTCATTATTTTTGGTCCGGTTGAGCGTCGAGAAGTTATCCCCACCAATTCCTAGAACTGCTTCGGCCGCTCGAGCGTTCGTTATCTCTGACTCCCGTAATTATTAATCGATAAAATAAGTTCTCATGATTAAAACGAGTTCAAACATGACCTAATTTGAACTGTTTTTCGGTTCAAACATTACCAAAAATATTTTGATTTTCAAACCGAACTTAAATAAATTTCTACTAGAAAGGAAGATCGTGAGAAAGTTAAAAGTGATTTTTAGTTGAAAGTTGATTACCCTATGGGTTTAATTTGCCGACAGACAATTTTATCTGCCGATGAATTATCAGAATAAGAAAAATTCAATTTTTATATTTTGTATTTTATAATTAAAGAATTTTTATATTTTTTGTTTTATAATTAAGAAATTTTTATATTTTTTGTTTTATAATTATTATAATCAAATTGCTGCAGTTTTTCCGATGAAAATGACATCAAACATGACTATATTTTAATGAAGTTACATTATACGAGCAGAACTTTTCTATTTTACTAACACTCACCGTTTCTCACTTTCGCCTTCGACGCACTCGAGAAGCGAGCGAACGATGAGAGATAACCCCAAGCGATTCCTGAAACATCTACCGGCCCGGATGAGTGACGTGACGCGCCTCGAACGTGCGACACTGAAGCGCACACAACTCTACCGGGTGTCTCAAATACTGTGAACGACCCGGAAATAGGGTATTCCTGAAATGATTTCAAACAACTTTTTCCGTTGCGAAAATATCAAATTCGGCTTTGTTAACGAGTTATTAACACTAGAACTATCGACGATTAAAATAGATTTATTTGTAGCAAAGAAATCAAGATGAGAAGTATTTGAAAAAATTCTTATAATAAAAGTAATAATTCTTTGTGCATATTTTTTGCAAAAAAATATAGAAAATCCCTAAACACGTGCCACTGTAAATTTATAAAATTTCTTTAAGAAATTACGTATCAGTCATTTTGACTGGTACAGTAGTGTTAATGAAAAACACTGACCAATCAGAGAGCAAGAAAGGCGAGCGGCCGTCAGCGAGAGCGTTGTCTCCGTGCCGCGTTTGTGCGAGTAACTCAGAATAAATGGAAAATTAAGTTAAACTTACCCAATCAGTAAAAAACTCGCATGCTGCTTGAAAATGTGGGTCACTGTGTTACTGTACTGATCTTGACCTCCGAGGAACGAAATGATTTACGGCGTACCGAACAGGTAAATCGCAGATATACGATACCACCGAACGTTAATCATCTATGAGACCTGTGTGACTTAAAAGTTAGAAACTGATGTATCTATATTTGAAAAAATTAATTTTGTTTCTTAATTTTCTTAATTTAATTTTGTCTGTAGCGACACCGCGATCCATCTACGGTAATTATTAGTTAAAACATCTTCAAATCAAAATGAAAAACTGTAATCAATCGTGATTTTTTCTTCAATAAGCAGACAAAATTCGGGCTATAGAAGGTTCAGGGATGTACGATGAGGTCAATGTATTTAAAGGTCGTCAAGAGTCAAGATCGGTACAGTGACACAATGACTCACATTTTCAAGCAGCAGGCGAATTTTTTGCCGATTGGATAAGTTTAATTTAATTTTTCGATTCATTCTGAGTTACTCGTTGAAGTCAAGCGCAGCGCGGAGGCAACGCTCCCGCTGGTCGTCGACCGCCTTTCTCGCTCTGTGATTGGTCGGCGTTTTTCATAAATAACTCGTTAACAAAGCCGAATTTGACATTTTCGCAAAGGAAATAGTTGCTTGAAATCACCTCAGGAATCAGGCCTTCTCTGATTTTTATGAAATTTTTATGAAACGTGCACAAAATTTAAATAAATCCTGGAAAAGGTATATCTGAATAATAACGGACTTTGAAAGCCCGACATATACGAGTAACGAAACAATATTCCATGGTAAAAATAGAAATAAGAAATAGTATAACAAAGTTAACATTTCGTATTGCAGGTTCAAATTTCTGTATTCAATAACGCGCATTTCAACTTTTCTGTTTCTTCCATCATCATTCTTCCATGCTCTCCTGCTTTTTGTACTTTTATTTTTCATTTTTCTGCTTCATTTCTTAAAATTTTTCTTTGCTTCATCGTCTCGTTTAGTAGCGCAACCATTTGTTTCTGCATTTTTATAAACTGAATCTTCATATCCCCTTTATCCTCTATTTTCTTTTCTTCTCCTTTTTCTTTCCTAATCACCTCTTATATTTTTCTCTTCTCTTCCTATTCTTCATAGTCTTTCTAGTTTCCCCTTCTACGTTACTACTTTCTGATTTCTTCGGTCTCTGCCTTAATACTTCGCCAACCGAATTGGAACATCTCCCCGTTTTTATACGATGAGTTCCAATTGTCGTACAGTTAGTTGTGGCAGGAGCAGTTGATTAAGTGTTAAATGGTCTTTCTTTACACTTTTGCTGCTTTTTTCTTTTCTTTTTGTCTTTTTATTCTCCATTTCTCTTTCTTTGTTCCCGCATTCTTCGTCTTCTCCCTTTTCTTACTCCTCCACCTAATTTTTTCTTTTTCTGTTCCTTCGCTTCTATTCTCATTTACCAACGCCTCTTTTGTCTTCCTATTTTCTATTTCCGATTTCCCAAGTCCTAGTTCCTTAATATTCCGTCTGATGTCTCTACTTATTTGTTCCTTTTCTGTCTTTCTTTCTTTTTCACTTTTAACTGTTTTGCTCCTTTTAGTATTTTTATTTACTTAATCTCACATAATCTCTTATTTCTTTTTTCACCTCTGTTGCCTAATTTTTTACAATTTGCTTTCTTCACTTTACTTTTTGTACTTGCGCCTTCCTACTTTTTAAATCGCCTTTCTAATTCGTTATTATCACACGTATCTGCGTTCACATATACCGCAAACGGAAATCTTTTAAACAGAACGTTGTTGAACACTTCAAAAGTATGTAATAAATTGACAATAATAGAAATATTTAGCCTCGTTTAAATTAATTACGTTAATATTAACTGTAAATAATAATTTAAAAAAAGAAGAAAAAAAATAAGTACGGTAGATCGAAGCGAATCAGATCAAAATAAGGATTCAGTCAAAGGAAAGATTTTTAAGTTTAAAAAAGTTTTTTTATTATTAATGTTCAAACTTAACGGGTATTAATTACTAATTCATAATAAAATGTTTCTAAATTTTTACCATTATTTTTTCACTATCAAACAGAAAATTAAATGCTTTGAAGTAACAATATACATTTATTAAGAAAAATTTTTTTATAAAGTACATAATCTTCAACTTTTTATGAATTATACATTAATCGGTACCTCTAAACCATAAGCTTATTTATTCCTCGAATCGATGGTTCGGATAATTGACGCTCAACTGTATTCTATAATATTAAATTTCCACTGTCAAATTCTCTTTTTTACGAATCCTCTCATCTATTTGCTTAACCCATTAACCGGAAATTTTTTTTTACCGAAATCGTACTGTGCTTCTGCCATAAAAAATTTGCGATAACGAATCAACTCGTTAAATTCGCAGTAAATGCTAAACGTCATACCTTGCACCTTACACGGTTACTAAATATTGGGGAATTTAAACAAAAATGTGATAATAAAAAAGAAATGATTATTTGAATTTAAGTTTATGTGCACTGTTTTTAATTCTATGCATTGGAAAGGCGACCCTCATTCTCCGCTGAGATCGATGCAACTGGAAATGTAATTGATAAGTGACAATAATTGTTTTAACACAGGGCTGGATTAGCCCCGCGCCTAGAGCAGAAAATACGTAGCTTGTAAAATTTTGTAGCAGCCCTAGCTATCGTTAACAGATATTTTTTCTTCGAAGAAATGTTTTTCTAAAAATATTTCAAAAAACAAAATATCTTTGAAAATCTTTCCGTAAAATAGGGCCTTCTGGTAACATTTGCTACACGCGCCGCGCTGGCTTAACCCTTTGGCCTATAACCACGAGTCTGACTCGTGGTAAAGAATGTGTGCCATAAGCGAAAACCACGAGTCTGACTCGTGGTAAAGAATTTGTCCCATAAACGAAAACCACGAGTCTGACCCGTGGTAAAGAATTTGTGTCATAAACAAATTATTTTTGTCAACTGCTCAATTGATTATGATTACACCCTAGACGTTTTAAAATTATTATTTGTACCTAAACATTGTTTATTATTTCACAATTCCTTTTGTTGCACTGAAATATATATGTCATGAAAAGTATACATTTTGCGCCAATTCGGGTACACGGCTGAACAGTTGAATGGCACGGCGCGGGACCGATTTTCTTGTTTACTATAGCTCGCGCAATTGGCAGGTATCGTGTAGGCCAAGGGGTTAATCCGCCTCTGTTTTATCAATAGATATTCTTCTTCTTTACATCGAAGCGAACAGTTTTTACAATAAATAAATTATATAAAGATTGAACGGGATTGCGAGAACGTGTTGACAGAGGCAAACTGAACTTAACTATTTTTGATAAACATTTGTTGAAACGTTTTTTGTAACAACAAAACGGGTGTCAATGTCATTCAACGAAAAGGATATTAATATCTTATATCTCTAACAGATTTCATGATACAACATTACGTTTAAAATAATTATTTTAAATTTAGTCTGTCTCTAATAATTATGAAAACTGAGCCACACGATAAAATGAGTAGCAGCGAGGATGAGTTGATTTTAACCCTTTGCACTCCGAACCATCCTGGACGTTAACTACCAGCTACTCGGCGTCACTTTGTCGCAGTAACGTGCATTTACGGACCTTCATATTATGTAGTATAGTTTTCGTAAAACCCGCTAACATTTTTTTTATACTTCTTAGTAATTGTACTATATTTTGATTTGATTTCTTGTGCCATTTCAACAGAAAACTTCAAGGAAACATGCATTTCCCAAAAAGTTGTGTTGAAATAAGTTGATCCTCCGTAATCACTAATAAACTTTAATTGTAAATTTAATAAAAAATTAATAAAATTGTAGCATATTTTGATTTAATTTTTTGTACCATTTCAACAGAAAATTTCAAGGAAACATGCATTTCTCAAAAAGTTGTGCTGGAATAAATTGATCCCCTGTAATCATTAATAAACTTTAATTATAAATTTAATAAAAAATTAATAAAATTGTAGCTTATTTTGATTTGATTTCTTGTGCCATTTCAACAGAAATCTGCAGGGAAAAATGCATTTCTCAAAAAGTTGTGTTGAAATAAGTTGATCCCCCATAATCACTAATAAAGTTTAATTATAAATTTAATAAAAAATTGATAAAATTGTACCATATTTTGATTTGATTTCTTGTGCCATTTCAACAGAAAACTTAAGGGAAACATGCATTTCTCAAAAAGTTGTGTTGAAATAAGTTGATCCCCCGTAATCACTAATAAACTTTAATTATAAATTTAATAAAAAATTGATAAAATTGTAGCTTATTTTGATTTGATTTCATGTGCCATTTCAACAGAAATCTGCAGGGAAAAATGCATTTCTCAAAAAGTTGTGTTGAAATAAGTTGATTCCCCGTAATCACTAATAAACTTTAATGTCCCCTGAGAAGGGACAACGGAGTGCAAAGGGTTAAGTTGCTTCGAGACCAGATTCATAATGTTATAAATGAGGCATTATATATAGTGAAATAAATAATAGTGATGAAGACAGTAACCAAGTAATTTGTCTAAAAACACCAAAAACATATTTCTGCGACATTTGTCCTAATGACAAAAATATATGAAATGTTCATATAAAATAGTTATATCTGTTGTTGCCATTCGAGTTGTTGCATTAATCAAAGTGAGTGTCGCTTCTCGAGCGCAAAGGGTTAAATGTCTGTGACGAGATCACTCGTCATGAACGCTAGAGAAGGATTTACTAATGACCAGTTAAGCCATTATCTCTGGTTAATGGGTTAATCGCACTTCTAACGCAACCACACATCACACGCGAACTCGTAATTGTTTAATCATTAATCATATTTACCAAAATGTAATTTATTTGTAAATACATTAATAATTACTCATATAAATAAATGAACAATTAATAATAACTGATAAATGGTAACTATTTTTACGATATCGTTTATTCTCTTGATTCGGTACAAAGTGACGAATGATTAACTAACGGTACATAAATTATTCAAGTCATTCGCATACGTTACCTCTTTTTCTTTGAAAACTTCGAGTACCACTATGTAAACTACGCTTCACATATGGTTACTCACAATAAGTATGTTTGCTTTAAAATGGTAGGTAATGCTTCGAAGTTGAGTGTCAAATTGGAACGTGTTTGTTTAATCCTGCTACGGCCCTTGGATCATCTTTGACCAAATCGAGTTTTATACTGTCGTTAAAAAATTTCGTAACTTTGAGAAATATATAAAAAAAATCTATTGTCAATACATCAATTTCCCTATTTGAATTTTAAGAACACATTTCTATCAAAATTAGGAATTTTTTGTTTTAGTGAAACGAGATTTTTTTTAGCGCAATTGGGTCGAGAAAAATTTGAGGACCGTAGCAGGATTAATTATATTTTAATGTTTTGTTTAAAACATACAATTCATAATATTTAATATTTGATGTTCAACGTGTAATTATATTTTGGACTATAATGCAAGTACTGTGCGAGTCTCACAAGAAGAAAGATTTCAGACCCGCATTCCTTCCGCGAGACTTCTTGTGACATTTGCACAGTACACTGTTCTGTTATGAATATACAATATTAATCTGTCTAAGGTTAAGCTTGTGGATTAATTCAATTTAAATAGATACAATTTATAATTATTAAACAGAAATGAACCGCAAGTTGCACAGGGTTAACCTTTTCCAATCTAAGCCGTGTTCGACGTATCATTTTAATTTGTTTATATTTAACAAACTACATACATACAAAATTTGTTCATAATCAGGCTAAATTTTTATAGTTTTATAATCAGTAATATATCTACATTGGTGTATTTATATTAAATTAATCCTGCTGTCCTCCTCGCTTACAGTAAATATTATTTTAAACTTACAAAATATTCAATATTAAAGAAGTAAACGTAAAAATTAAATACAGGTAGCCCTCCTACAACACGGCATCTTATAACACGATTTCGCTATAACACGATTCATAAATTGCAGGAACCCTCCTACCACACGGCATCCTATAACACGGTTTCGCTCTAACACGATAAGAAAATTGGAAAAACCTTTGTACAACACTGTACTTCGATAGCCGCGGCGAGGCTTGCCGTCTTAAAGATACAGTTTTGCGGAAAGTATTTCTTTTTATCTCCGTGGCCTGAAAACAAAAAGTGTCTCACGCTTGTACATACATTTATATTTTTAATAAAAATTAAGTTATTTGTGTAGAATTAAAAAAAAAATTTGTTTTTAATAAGTTTTCGGAACGCGACCCCCCTTTTTGTACTGGCTCTGGGTGTCATACAACACGGTTTCACACAACACGGCAATTTCTAGGAACCAATCTACCGTGTTATAGGAGGGTTACCTGTACACTAAATTCGATAAAGGAATATTTAAAAGCATAGAGTTTATATGAAATTATAGACCCGAGAAAGACAGCAGGGTTAAGTTTTATATGCTAAAATTAAAAGTATTGGAACAAAATACACTCCGCGACAATGTTATAAGACATTATACAAAACTATACAAATTCGTGTTTTAAGAAAAAATTTCTCTTTGCTGCGTTTAGTGTTATTGTTTATTTCAGGAGACGTCGTTCAACGCAAAGTTTTTGCGTTTCGATATGGGCAGCAATAGGATATCATAGTAGAACAGATATTGAATTTATTTCAGCAAAAATGAATAGTAGAACATATGTAGATATTGTTAATAAGCAACTGTCAAAATATGCACATAACATAGCTAAACAAAAGTTCATAAAAACGCAGCTGTGCATACTGCAAAAGTAATAAAAGCTCACTTTGAAAGGTGTTTTACCGTGGCTTGCAGATCCCCAGACTTAAATATCATAGAAAACTGTTAGGTAATACTGGTTAGAGTAGTAGACTCCAGAGGAAAACAGTTTAATAGTGTAGAAGAATCAAAAATTTGCCTCGAAAGAAATGGAAGAACTTAAAACAAAAAGCAATTTAAAAATTGTGTAAATCTATACCAAGAAAAATATTAAATGTCATAAAATATGCTTCGAGAAAAATGGAACTTAAAACAAAAAGCAATTTAAAAATTGTGTAAATCTATACCAAGAAGAATATTAGAGGTCATAAAATGTGCTTCGAGAAAAATGTAACTTAAAACAAAAAACAATTTAAAAATTGTGCAAATCTGTACCGAGAAGAATGTTAGAGGTCATGAAAACTAAAGATGGCAATGCACACTACTAATAAACAATAAAAATAAATTCTATTTGTTAATTTGTTCCAAAAAGATTACGTGTCTTATGATTGTGTCGCAGCTAATAATAGGTGTTTTCATATTTATAATTGTTATTTTTGTAATCGCTAGAACTGCACACGACAGTACTGAATTAAAGAATGTCTCATGAAATGAATAATTATATTCTATACGGAGGAGGGAGATATTTCTTCTTGAAACAAGAATTTGTATGGTTTTTTGTAGTGTCTTATAGTAGGTGAAATCGGGACTGGTGGACCAATTTTTTAGTGTTTCATTTTTAATAAATTATAAGATACATACCTAATTGAATTGACTACCTAATTAAATTATAAAAATTGATTCAATGCGATAACAATTAAGGTAATTTAATATTTTTTTGAAACCTTCCATATTAGTCAACCAGCCCCATGGTTGGGGTTGGTAGACTTATAGTATAGGATATATTAACTATGGGTAAAATCATCTAAGAAAATATTATTAGCAACTTATTTTAGTGATAATAAAACAACACAATGTCAAGTAAATTATATAATTATAAAATACAAATTTTTTTTTCTCATATTTTAATAATAACGAAGAGATAGTAATAATAAACAGAAATTATAATATATTTATAATATTAAAATTTAAACAAAAATTGGTTTCCTAAGAATAAAATAACAATTTAATGGTGTACTCGTACGCAAATTTTTTTGTTTCATAAATGGAAAACCCATAACAAATAGCAGTTTTTTTTTATGTAATCAGTTAAAGCTTTTTTCCTTCATCAGTTAAAAATTTGTCTGTATATATTAATTTTAGTAATGAAAGGTTAGTGTAAATTTATATTCTATGGGGTTTGTTGACCAGTTAGTCATATAATCCTGAACATTATTAGCGAACCAGCCTGGATCGATCATTTTGACTTCAATCCTCTGCATAATCTTAAATTATTTATATATATAAGAAATACAGATCCAACAGGTTGATTATTAAACAAATTTAAAAATATTCCTTTAACATTTATTCTACAGCAACTATATAAAGTACGCGAGCATAAAATCTTTAAGAAACGGTATTTACTTACATAACCAATTTCTCGACACATGTTGATAATTCGTAAACAACGAACAATTGCGGTTAGGGGCGGATTTAGGTTGATTCAGGTCCCGGGTCCAAAATTGGAGCTCCACTAAAAAT
>SMSQ01022327.1:0-10407 GCA_019453375.1 Ctenoplectra terminalis | reverse complement strand
AAAAAAAAGAAAGGAAACAAAAAATCACATGTAAGTGGAACCGCGTTGTTGGAGAGACAACTGTATTAATAACAACGAAGTTAATCTAAGAATAAATAGGGAGAGACTCACAAATAAAGATGTTTTAACCCTCTATGGCGCCGTGTGACTTAAAAGTAACAAATTAATGTATCTGTATTTTAAAAAACTTATTTCACTTAGTCATCACTGTACTATTAAATTTGATTACTGTATTACCACAGTGATACCACGATTCATCTATAGCAATTATTACTTTAAGAATTTTCGAATCAAAGCGAAAAACTGTAATCAATCGTAATTTTTTCTCTGATAAGTAGACGAAATTCGGGCTATAGAGGGTTAAGTATTTCGGTGAATTTTCTGAATCGATAAATCTTTTAATTGGATAAAATTTTAAGCGATATTTTAACAAAATGACTCTAAATTTAATAATTAACGTATCTTATATTTTACATAAATTATATAATTTTATATATCTTATATCAATTTTTAATTTAATTGTAAGAACATGTTTCTTAAATTTAAGACTATTCCAGTTTGTTCCTTAGTAAACGAAAAGTGTGTGTGTTTCTTTCTTCATCATTTTTCATTTGTATCGCCAAAAGGATTCATATTTTATAGCTATCTCGTTAATAAAATACTGCTTCATATTGTTGGCTATTTCTTTTACACAGGAGAAAACAACATAATTTATAATACTAACATAAGTTATGAGATTTAATGTTATATTTTGTACTTCAGTACGATAGGAAATATTTAAACACGTGCTGTCTCTAAATTATACAAATATGGGTACCTTGTTTGGAACTATATCTCAATTAACCCTTTGCTTTACAATCACGAGTCGCACTCGTGGCGCAGATTATGGTTCAGATACAATAAAAACACACTGTATTTCTAATAAAGCTTTATCTTAACTTTAACTGCAATTTCAATTTATAAGATTGAGAATCAGTAAATATAAATTATGTACAATGTTTCAATATTTTGCATTTAACAGTGTTAAAGCAATGGATAGCTATTACCAACGTATATGAATACTAAAAGAAATCGTAAGGTAAGGGGTTAATCAAGCAAAAGGTAACTTAATAGTCTCACAACAGTTTTTGTAGTCAATTGAACAGCTGAGTTGAGTGTTCTGTAACTTTTTTTAATATCTATATTTACCTATTCCGGTGGGCGGGCAAAATAATATAAATCAAATATATTTTATAAGTTCAATGGAATTACACATATTATTATTTTTATTTTTATCTCATATTATTTATTATTATTTTATCTTTCATATTCAAAATCTAACACCTGATCTTACATTGCACTTTAAAGTAAGTCCTTCTATGGAAAACTAATAATTCTGACTTATACTATTTTGCCCGCCTATGTGTTATTTATTATTTATTATTTTATTAGTTTCTTAAACATATGAGATATCGCGAAGAAATTATGGTCAAACTTACAATTAGCTCTAAGAAAATTAATTATAGAATTCATTTTGTTCAAATGCAATATAAAAGGATTAATTTAAGTCGATAATTTCCCTAGGCTCCTACACATATTTACTGTAAAAAATAGGTTTGTTCGAAGAAACCAATGAAAAGAACATAGAATAGTCTAGAAAAGAATATTAAAATTTTTTTTAATATTTTAAATACCGAATTTTGATCGCAGATCAAACAAAATTGGCCTACAAAATCGAAGAAACCGGCAATACAGGTTTTGCAGACTCGGGAAAAAGCGAAGAAAAAGCTTCTGGCCGAGGTATAGTTACTAAATTGCATTGTCGATAGATAACTGCAATACAGTGTATGTGTGAAGCATAACCGAGACAACCTTTTCATTTGTGCTAAAAGTTGCTACTAACCACTCTTAACCGTTTTAGTGCTACGCAGCGCGATCCCGCTGTTCGCGTACTGTGGTGAACCGCGTCGCTTTTTTTGGTCACGATCGTCAATTCGATCACGCTCGGTTCGGAATGTATCTTGTCGCGAGTTTGTCAGAGTTTCTTCTCGTAATTACAAATTTTCTTTCAAATAATCGTAAACAACCTGCATAATTAGCTGTCTTTCTGATGAAACTGTTACGATTAAAAAATTGACTAACAATCTGAAGCGCGAGCGCGCCGGGCGGCATATTTCGACCAAAAAAAAGAGCAGCGCGGCCGCGTCGATCGGCATTACTCGCAGATAAATGAAGGAAGCGCTATCGTGCTTCATGGCACAATCCGACACGGATTTTTAAAAACCCCTGGCACTAAAACGATTAAAATATAGTTAAACAAGATTCTAACAAGGGACATCACTTAAGCGTAACACATCGATTTTAATGAAATATATATTCCTTAATATTTATATAATATTGAATACTATTCACTTTGGAAAAAAATCGTATAAACAAAAATTGTGCAATTTTTAACGACAGATTTAACTGTGTAATAATGTAAATAGTTTCCGAAATATTGAGGAAAATATATTTTTCATCCCTAACTTTAAAGACTGTTTTCACCCTCTAAACATAAATGATTGCAAATAAAAAAAAAATGTGTCAAATATTTTTTGAACACTATCTTATTTGTTTTGATTAAAATTGGCGTGTTACATTTAACCGTTTGCGGACGAGCACTCTTTCGACTCTGATTCGTGGCAGGTGAATAATAATTTCTATATAGAACGAGATCATAAATTGAATATCTAAATAATTAGACAGAAAATAAAATAGAAAACAGACAAACGGTCGACGAAACTTCGCATTGGCGTCTCCTATTCCTTCCTCGCTGTGGAGGCGACAGTTCGACTTCAAGGAATCAAATTATAATGTCGCCGCAGCGGCGACATTCGTCCGCAAAGGGTTAAGCGATGTCCATTGTAAGAGCTCGTTTTAGTACAGCTTTGGCAGGAGTTGTGATAAGTAGTAGTGTTGGAATTAAAGTAATTGCTTGTGACTTCATTATTATCACACTTAAGTTCCGCAACAGTGAGATAAACGATCGATTCTTAGAAGAGAAACATGATACTTGCGGTGAACAAACGAATTTATTATAATCCACTATATTTGTTCATATGCCCTTCATTTTGATTTCTTTGGTACAAATAAGTGTACTTTAATTATCGTTGATAATTCTACTGTTAACACTTTATCGACCGGTTAATTCGAGCGCGGAAACATCGGTAACACCGGCTCGGTTTTGGCTATCCTGCGGAAATATAAGCGCTTATTCTTGCAACTCTGTTTTTAGATCGAAATTCGTGAGAATGCTTAGTATATCGTATTTCTTATTGTAGGATAATTAAATTTAATAAAATTTTTAATTTTCATAATGTTAGTATTAAGCGGCAAGCGGTAGATAAACGTTGGCTGTAAAAAGTAAATTAATAGGCTCCTGGTCGATGAACGTTGGTTGCAAAAAGCCGATTAATAGGCTCCCGGTTGATAAAGTGTTAAGTAATTGAAGGTCAGCACCCTTCGTTGTTCACATTGACCTGGGTTTTACCGTAACGTTGTTTGACAGACTGAGAAATACTAAATGAGTGTACCTATATATTTAGCAGTTCCAATTCATAGACTACACCGTTTACTGTTTGCACTGCTTGTTTACGTATATTCGACTTGGCGATAAAACTGACAAAGTTTAAAAAAAAAAAAAAAAATGAGATATTGGTTCTTAGCAAATGCTAAGTTCATTATCTTTTATTGCTAAAATTGTCTAAGTCCTATTTATAACTTACATCTTTGATACAAATTATTGTACATTTTAACTATGCAAAATAAAAACATTTTCAAAAGTAAAAATGTATAATGAAAGTAATTACTTTTCTAATTTTCTACAACAAAAAGTTAATAAAAGTCCATATGTGAATAAATTTATGTATCTTGAAATAGTTTCGAATTGCTGTTATTTAATTTATTATAATAGACTAAATTTTAAATTTGCATTTATCGAAAATTAAGAAATGTTACTTGGGCAGCTTTATCAACAAGCGAACAATATATGATAATAAGTTGTACACGCAATAAACTGGATTAATTCTTGAAATACAATTTCAGTTACTTAAAAATTAAATATCTCGAAAAATATGGATGTTCTACCATAGAAGGCCCCGGTGGCCGATCGACACGAAATTTGAAGGAGAATAAGATACAAACCCAAAGTATAAAATTTTAAGTGCGATAAATTATTATTTTCCGAGATATTAATAAAAAATTTTCAGCACCATACATTGAATACGGTTACTGAATATTGTTGTAATAATCAGTCACATCTAAAATTTTATGTTTGGGGTTTGTATACCCTTTCTCTCCTTCCTATCAAATTTCGTTCGATCGATAATCAAGACCTTTCGGTACTACAAAATGTCCACCCAAAATTATTGATTTTCAGACATGCGTTCCTCCAATACCTTTCTTTTCAGATTTTTACTATCAAAAAATAGCAATTTCCGTTATAACAACGAAGGTAACATTCACATGTCCTTGACGCCTCCATTTGTAACGCAACTGTTGTTACTACCATATTTGCGGTCACCATGTCCTTTATTTAAAATAGTGTTATTCAAACTGTGTTCGATGGAACTCTGGGGTTCTACAAAATGTCCTAAAGGATTCCATAAACATACATAAAATATTCATCAAGATGATGAAAATAATAAGAATAAAAAATGAAGCATTCTGAATTAACGTTTTAACTTTTGTTATAATATAATAAAAGAATATTAAAACCTTTTTCTTTAATAACGTCTACCTAATAATGTCTACCTAGATTGTGAATATTCAATTGTTTGTTATTTCGGGTTCCGCGAAATAATTTTATACTCATAAAGGTTCCTTAACCCTCTATGGGACCGTGTAACTTAAAAATTACAAACTGATGTATCTATATTTTAAAAAATTAACTTTGTTTAGTTATCACTGCACTATTAAATTTGATTGCTGTATTACTGTAGTGACGCCAGCCACGATCCATCTACAGTAATTATTAGTTAAAACATTTTCAAATCAAAGTGGAAAACTATAATCAATCGTAATTTTTTCTTCAATAACCAGACAAAATTCGGGCTATAGAGGGTTAAATTGACAAAGTTTGAAGATCACTGATTTAAAAAGAGATCGTGTCCTTTATTTCACTGTTTTGTTGTCCTTTAGATTTATTTATTTTCTTTGAAGTTGTCGTTTTATCCTTTATTTTGTACGAGAAAAAGGAAGTCGGTCGATCGGATTTGCCTAAAACTGGGAAAGGCTTGAACCGCGATCTTTCGCTTGCCGGGTGATTGCTCTAACCATTGAGCTATCCATGGCCGTTCGGTAATTCTTCCTCTCCTAGTCCTTTTAACCGAAACATAACAGAATTGCCGTTTATAATTTCGCGAATCGAAATAATAAAGTCGTTAAACTTTGCTTACGTCTTCCTGAATTTAATGTCCGCGTTGAACGAGTATTTTTTGATTAGCGAACAATATGTGGACAAGTAAAAAAACTCAATTAAAAATCGAAACATTGAAAATATGCATCTATACTAAATATACTTTGTCATGAATTGTATACAGTTTTATGAATTTTTAAAACACAAACTTTATTTATTAAAAAAGTAACAGAATTAAATATTTTTTAAACATGAAAAAATTTCTAATTTGTTCTTTATTACAAAAAAAAGTATATATATAAAATATAAAAAAAATATAATATATTATAAAAAAATATATATATATGGTGATCGTAACCATATTACGGACATTTCGAAAACATTTTTCTTTTTATTAACGATGTTGAAAATTTACAATCTACTCCTTATACATATAAGGTAATAAGTAGCATCTCGAGAACATAAATCCTTAACTCCATTTTTTCCTATTCTTTGAAGTAACAAAGATATTTCAGATGAACAAAGTTAGTGGATTGTTTTGTATAAATTTTTACAAAATATATAAAACGTTAAAAAATCACTATGTTCGAATATTAGTTTTACTAATTAATGGAATGGTATTATTGTATTATGCTTTTATAGATGGTCCTACTTCTATTATTTTTATTACTCCATTTCTCCATTTGATTAACACATTTGAAAAGATAAAAATTTACATGCTTTTATACAGTAGCATAGTTGTCTCTGTGGTTTTTGAAATATAGCTAAAACTAGTCATTTAGTTTCGTGTAGTCCGGCTTGTACATTGTATAAATATAATACTATGCAGATATTACTTGTATTTAGATTAGATAGCTCATTCTACTGTTGATTCAATTATGGCCAATGTTACAGGTTCATCTTGGTTTTGGCTGATTTAGTGTCATGATTAGAACTGTTGTTTTTTATTTTTGCAGGATTATGTAAAAATATACGAAAGATAATGCTGTGAAAAAATATTTTACGATATTTACATAAATAATTAATTATTACTCTTTATAAGAAAAATGCTGCTTGCAGGACGGACAAAAGTACAAGTTCACTTATTGTAAAGGAAAAAACACTTATTTAATAACTAATTACAATAAACATTATGTTTAGTAATTAATAGTCCACACTGCTTCATTACGATTAATTAATTAGAAAACTCTTCATTCTATACTGCTAAAAACCCTTTCTATTAAACCATGATCCATCTCCGGCCTCGCATTAACTATTGCTATTTTCTTCAATTGCAGCAATTGTTCTTTATAATATTTTAATAAATATTTGAATAACAAATTACCAATACTAATATTGTAATTAAATGTTACGTATTCCTTGTATTTTTCCGGAAAAAGTGAAATCGTAAAGTATTGACTTCTCGACGATCTTATTTTACACCTTCTGTGTAAGATTCGAGGAATCCTTTTATGCAAAACAATCATGAGATTCCATAAAAAAAAAAGTAAAATCCTATTTTTTAGGCGTACCAATCAATTGTACGTACTTTTGAAAAATCTCATAGAATGGTAGAAGCCATAAAATCATGCAAATTTTTCATGTACAATTTTTCTTTATAACTACGCTAGAGCTTAATCCTGTTACTAGAATTACTTTGCAACTATATTTTTCTTCTAGCTATATTGTATGGAAATTTATTACCAATAATTATACTGTGTCCAAAATAATATAATACAGCAGAAATAATTTCTTTATTGATAATGTAAGGAAGCTTTCGAAGCTAGCTTTTAAGAAAAATATATTGCATTTAACTTAATTACCCGTGCTATATTTTAACATTACGCCAATGATATTGATCAGTATAAAAAGTTCATTCATAATCACAGATTTAAATGAAGCTATGCTATAATCTTTAATTCGGTTTGTATATTGTATAGGTTTTGTAAATTATAACAATCCATTAATACCAAAAAGTGAATTATTGCGATATACCAATTTTTTAATTATTATGAATGTTGGTATTGTATAAAATTTAGCACTGTAATAAAATATCCAATGAAAGTGATTAAAAAATGAATAGTTTTTAGTAGAGAAAAAATTTTTGTTTGTTTTATACTGATAGTATTTTGCGCTTCTAGAAATAAATTTTATTTTTTCAGAATACGATGTTAAACTTTTTGGAAATAATGTGCTTATTATTAAAAATCCTTAATTATAATCACATTAAATATGTAAAAATCCTAGATTAAAAAATATAATTCTTTTTTAAACAAATTAAGTTTCTCCTATATAAAAATAGTAAAATCATTAAAAACTGAAATACAGTGACTGAATTAAAGTATTAATACACAACTTCGAATTACTATTGACCACGTACATTTTTCTGTATGGCGTCGAAGTTGAAACTTCGATTCAATTTATTGTTAAATACATTTTGACTCAAAGCTATATTATTATAAAATATTATAGTACGACAAGGTTTTAACTTAACTGTTAGCAGGGCGCAGAAAACACAATCCATATATACTTATTTAATACGTTTATTTATAAATTCTTTTAATATACAACTTCCCATTACAGTGTCTAAATATGAACTACGAAGTTTAGAAACAAAAGAAAAGCGCGTCTCCATATCGATAGATAAAACAGAAAACAAAAAAATCGATACAACAGAAAGACACCCCCCCCCCCTAACCCTCTATGGCGCCGTGTGACTTCAGAGTTACATACTCGTGTATTTATATTTAAAACAATTTATTTCATTTAGTTATCACTGTACTATTAAATCTTGTTACTGTGTTAGTGTAATGATACCACAGTCCATCTGTAGAAATTATTACTTTAAAAATTTTGCGATGAAAGTAAAATACTGTAATCAATCGTAGTTCTTTTCTGTGATAAACAAACAAAATTCGGACTATAGAGGGTTAATTAGTTGCATGATACATTGCGATACCTCAACATTAACATTTTTCAGAGAAATACATTTTTAATAGAATTTAACAGTTCGAAGTGTGTGAATGCCTTTCTTCAGTCATTGTATGTGTTTATATCCAGTTAACTGTGACGATCTCTTTGCAAAGTGCGCACCAGTGTGTGTCGCGATAATCAAACGATGACGGGTATAGTTAGCTCTCAGGAAGTTATGAATCTAACTCAAATTATTTATAATTTTTATTTCTTTGTTTTATTTCGTCTTGACCTCTAAACATTTTTAAAATATTAAAATTTACGAATATAATTTAGTTCTCGCCAAAATTACAATTTAAATATCAAATTGTAACAAAGTTTCACACATGACGGATATAGGTGTCATGACACAAAATTCTGCCACATCTCCATGACGGATATAGTTGTCAAACACACTTAATTGGATATATAACACAATATTTTGAAAAGTATAACAAATTAAACAGCATCTTACAAATTAATCTCATAATTAGTACAAAGACATTAGATGCTATGCTTGTGCTTAACAGACACTAGCTAGATTAGGAACTATGAAAGAAATGCGTAAACCAGTGCTTCTTAAAGTGAGCGATATCGCTTCCTGCGGGACGTTTGAATTATCCAAAAGAGCATTTGGCATGACTTGATATTTATAAACTAGAGAAAAGTGTATTCACTCTGTGGCGGATTTAAAGGGAGGCTACCGGGCGCGCGTCCAGGACCTCGAAATTTTTTATATTTTTGTTTTATTTGTGTAGTGGAAGGTTAAGGAAACATAATTTAGTTTTATGATATTCAATCATTTATGAATTCTTTTGCATTTGAGTTTGGAATATTATAATTCCTATGTATTATATTTGATGAAATAAAATTCGTAATTCAATATTTAAGTTTTTGTTTTTCAGATTTAATGATTAGGGGGGCTCCAATTTTTTTTCCGCGCTCGAGACCTCAACCAACCTAAATCCGCCCCTGTCTTCACCTTTCTCGCGACAAAAAAAGTCTCCATTTTGTTCGCGATGAACAGAAAAAAAGATTTTCACTTTTTCTGGCGAAACCTCTATTGTATACACGAAACACGGGATGTTCCTACTAAAAACTATAACTAAGGAGAGCGATGATTAAAAAAAGTTTGAGAAGTACTGGTGTAAACGAAAGAATGGTAACTGAAAATGTACAACTGTGCAATTTTTTTGTCGAAAGGTATCCAACTTAACCGGCACGACAACTGTATCACGCAGCAGTATAGAATCGATGGATCCATCAAAAAGACCTTGGTACATGAAAGGAGGGACCAGAAGGCCTTATCCTGCCATAAAATCCCATCGCACTGGTCGAAGATTGGCGCGCTTGTGGCCCGACGAAAACGCTTATGACGATCGTGTTACTAATCAGGTAAGATTTAACCCTTTCACTGTGTGGTAAAATTACGAATTCTGGCCCAAAAAATGTCTAGTTTTTTTCATGTTCGAAAACACTTGTGTAAGAATCGATGGTTCTTTATTAATCAAAATCCGCGGTAGCAACAAGTCCTCTTCTATGAATATATATTTTGCAAACTCTCGAGACGTTCGGTGATCGACTGTTCGGCACGGTGATTGTATAATGAGTGTCCTCCGGCTGTTTTTCCCTAAAGATCGGCTGGTGTTGCCGAAGGCCGAGGGTCCGTCTGTTTTCCGTCAAGCCCGATTGTAAAACAGTCGTTGGAGCAGTCGCACAGCTCGTGCTGAGATTATTTAGGGTGGCCTCCTTGTTACGTACAAATTCTTGCCTCTCATTGTTTTCGGTTCCAACATAAAAAACCGTGTTTTACATGTACTGTTTGTGCGTCGCAGCGTCGACCGTGATTGGCGATGAGTAAACGACGCGGTGGAATCCAACCGAATTATTGAATCCCCTTCGTATGTGTTTTAGTGGACTGTATCTAAGTTTGTATTCTTGTCGATATACAAGTATCTATGAATGTGCAACGGTGTCTCACGTTGTCTTGCTATGTCTA
The DNA here is from genome assembly GCA_019453375.1 of Ctenoplectra terminalis. Classification (NCBI taxonomy): domain Eukaryota; kingdom Metazoa; phylum Arthropoda; class Insecta; order Hymenoptera; family Apidae; genus Ctenoplectra; species Ctenoplectra terminalis. Next base: position 103 of record SMSQ01022327.1, on the reverse strand, counting down.
ATCGAAAATGTGTATGTATGTCTATGAATGTGTAAGACCGAACTATCTTACTAACGAAAATGTATAACGAAAGCTAGGAATGTCTATGAATATCTCTCGAATG
>SMSQ01022326.1:0-13802 GCA_019453375.1 Ctenoplectra terminalis | reverse complement strand
GTAACTATGGTATACTTATTGAGAGAAAAGTATTATTTAAACTTATTTTTATAAAAGATTCAGTGTTGAAGGATGAAGACTAGCTGATTCAAATTGTATATCGAGACACGAAGGTAGAGAAATCTTAGAGAAAGAATAAGTACAGGTGTTATTTGTAGGTACTTTTAATTCACAAAATTTACAATTTATTTCTTTTTCCGGGCATACTGCTGAAATCTCGTTAATTAAAATTTTTAATCTTCAAAATTATCATTCAACGTATTATATTAAATTCCTATATATAATATTAGAATATTGTATACTATTTTTGCTTTATTAACTGAAATAATAAGAACATTTGTAATATTATTCCAACAGAATTAATTACAGAAATTACAGATATTATTAATACAGAATTATTAGTACAGATATATTTATTATTAATACAGAGTTAATTTACCCTTTGTAGGTACATAAAATTCATAAAATACATAAAAATATCGATAGATTGTATAATGAATTATGATACAACACATGTAAGTAAAAATAATTCAGAAAATCTTCATTCACAATTTTAACAAATGATTACTTAATTTCTGAGGGTCTATATATACGTTTTTCATAGCGAATGGGTTAAGCATATCAAGTAATATCCATCTGTGCATCAGTTTTAACGTTTCAGTAATTTAGTTTCTAAAAAAATATCTTCCAATGGTTCCGCAACGAATGTGTTAATCTTTAAGACCACGTGTTTCATTTATTATCGATTATGGTTACGTAAATTTTCATCGATCAGGATTATTTTTAAAGGAATCGTCATCCGTAAAAATGTTTATGAATTACTTAGAAATTTTTAGCATTCGATGGTTACAGGATTTCCGCATTTATCCCTTCTTATCTAACTGGATTAATAGTTCATACACTTGGATAAGGTTCACTTGCAGAACTTGTACAACATGGCAGGTATAAGTTTGAGATTGACTGTGTAGAACTTGAAGCGATTATCTCGAAGTAGTTGATTGACTCGTAGAGATGCATAGTCTCTTGTTATTATATTATATGGAGTTAATTCGGGGAAGTTTACTACTAGCACGGAATGATTTGAATACAGACCGATTCAAACATACTTCGGATACATACCAATTCCAATGTAAATCTATTCCAAACTTAATCGATTCATGAGTATTTTAACTCGAAAATAAATTTTCTTAAAAATAGGGTGTCTAAGTATACTTGGATTCAAAAAAAATATATATATATAATACGAGTGAGACAAACCTTTATTTGTATTTCTAACAGAATACACGCAAAATTTTCCTAAAGGCACCGTAGTAATTTTATAAAATTTCTATGAGAAATTATGAATTGGTCATTTTGACTATTTTGATAATGGTATTAAGTAAAACTAGTAGAAGTAAATCAAAACCGAAATAATAATAAGAAAAAATTTTCTTTGGCGATTTTAAAACAGATCTAATTAAGAACGTTATTCTAAAAGTAACGCAACTCTACCATAGATTAATTCTAAAACACCTTGACTTGAAGAGAAAAACTAAATCAGAACCAAAATAATAATAAGAAAAAATTTTCTTTGGCGATTTTAAAACAGATCTAATTAAGAACGTTATTCTAAAAGTAACGCAACTCTACCATAGATTAATTCTAAAACACCTTGACTTGAAGAGTAAAACTAAATCAGAACCAAAATAATAATAAGAAAAAATTTTCTTTAGCGATTTTAAAACAGATCTAATTAAGAACGTTATTCTAAAAGTAACGTAACCCTACCATAGATTAATTATAAAGTACCTCGGCTTGAAGAGTAAAAATAAATCAAACCAAAATAATAAAAATAAAAGATATTCCTTTGCGATTTAAAAATAGATCACATTAAGAATGTTATTCTAAAAATAATGTAACTCCACTGTAGATTAATTCTAAAATACCTTGAAGAGTAAAACTAAATCAGAACCGAAATAATAAAAATAAAAGATTTTCCTTGGCGATTTTAAAATAGATCACATTAAGAATATTTTATTCCAAAAGTAACGTAACTCTACCATAGATTAATTATAAAGTACCTCGACTTGAAGAGTAAAAGTAAATCAAAACCAAAATAATAATAAAAAAAAGATTTTCCTTGGCGATTTTAAAATAGATCAGTTAGTAAGAACGTTATTCTAAAAGTAACGTAACCCTACCATAGATTAATTCTAAAGTACATCGACCTAAAGACAATAAGCTTCGAGGTTCAGCTTGAAAGCTGTTCGACTAGGTATCATTATCGGGTATTTTCCTTCCTACAGATTTTATTTCCACATCATTTTCAAACGGAGGGGTTAGGGTTTGCAGGTTTGTCCGTCAGCGGGCAATCGATAGCAATCTGGGCGGCAATAGACACACTCATAAAAATGCGGGGATGTTATTGGATACTGTGTGCAGCAAGGTCGGCGACGATGTTTCCCAAACGAAGTTCTTCAGCCCGAGCATGGCCGTAAGGAACTACTGTCACTCGTTATCCACCGACGTCAGGCCTCTTCGAAGCCGTCGTAAAAAGAAGAAACGAGGATGGATCGCTCGTGGACCAGGGGACATTGTTACGAGGACGACTTTTTTTACAAGTTTATGGCGTAGAAAGGTGCACGGATCTCATTATCCTGATGTATCCTCGTAGACATCTGTACGTGATAAATTTCTCTCTTCCCTTCTTCTCTCTTTCTTTTCCACCGACGCCGCCTCTTTTTTGCTTTTCTTTACATTCCTCTGTTTTTCACGTTACTCGACCCGAGTGACGACACGAGTTTTCTTTGTTTGAAAAGTACGTCTCTTGCTTGTAGACTTTTTTTTTTTTTTTTTTCTCTTGCACAGAGATGCAAGGTTATTTTTAAGCGTGTCATTTATTTATGTTTCTTTGTAACAGTATTGTAGGCACGTTATTAATGCTGTTGACACGATACAGTTTTATTCTTCTTGACTCTTCCTTCGAAGATTCGCACACGAGTTCACACTCTCGCCACGTGCCAATTCTTGGTCGCGGCATCGCTCTCCGTATTCAACCTTTTAACAAACGTTATCGAAGCTCATCTCACACGATTAATAAACTTGTGGACGGCTTCGTTTCACCGACACTATACGAACCACACGGAAACCAAACTGATCAACTCCATCCAAGTTAATCGTTTAGTTTCGGAAAAGTTAAGCATTAATCGTGTCCTTTGATACTGAACTCGAGAAATTTACGGAAAATGGAGTTGACCGGTTTGGCATCTGAATAGCTCGTATATTACAATCTTGTATTTTCATTTAGAAAATCAAGGCTTTCCAACAGTCAATTGTTCTGTGGTTAACTGCTTTAATTAATAGAGCTGAGCAGTCAATTATAGATTCTTAAATTTTCATTGCATTTTTTTAAACTTATTCAAACTATAATTTAGGTCAAACACTCTTTTCTTGCACCCTAAAATATATCGGATGATTGTTTTTGTTTTATCTTTTTATTTTAGAAGATCGTAGCGTGTTGATTTGATAAGAATTGTTATTTTTGGAAGCTTACTGATCAACAATTTTTGTAAGCTTTTCAAAGTACAAGGTTTTAATTTGTTATAGAAGCTTCTTGACATTTAAACGAAAAGGTTCAGAAGAACAATGTGAAAAAGAACAGAGAACTTTAATCTTTCCTTTAGCGCGAAAGCTCGCCCGTGGCAATCAACCGCGAACGTTTCCTTCCGTTTGTGTGTTGACACTTGTTTTAAGTGCCACTAGTAATGTTCAAATTTTTAATTAAATATTATTCTCTCGATGTTGTATCCGTTATCTCGTAATATTCGGTCGTTTCGCGAATTATTCGAGAAGGGTTGAATTAACATTTTGTTCTTCTAAGTAGGAAAAATAAAGGTAAAGGGTGAATATAAGCTTGCTTTCATCTTAAGCGCTGCAGTAGGTAGAAAAGTAGAATTGCAGCTTTTCTCAATTGTATTCTGCTTGCGTGATTTTCAAAAGAACCCAGGTACTTATGAGAATAAAATTTTTCAACCATAAAGTTCCCAGAGGAGCTAACCTTTTATGAGATACCATAAACTGGGAAAACATTGGCAGATTTTTGTAACATTTTCCTGTATAATATGAAAATTAAAACGTTTAAGTTTGCTTCAAATATTCTGTTATAACATCATACCTTTTCTTTAATTTTCTACAAGCATAAAAATGCGTAAAATTATTTTTAACACTAGAACTACCGACGATTAAAGTACACTTATTTCTACCGAAGAAATTAAAGTGGAAAGTATATAAAATAATGTGTAATGCCATTCGGACAAAAGTTTATCCATATTTTTAATAGAAAATCGGGGAAAATCTTCCCAAAGGCATCGTAGTTAATTTATAAAGATTCTGTAAAAAATAAAATTGGTATATTATAAAGACAGCATTAACAGCTAAAATTGTATTAACTTAGAGTTACATTGATACTTAAATTTGATTCTTTTTATTTTTAACTCATTCTTTTCTTTTCCCCTATTTATCTTTGTAAAGCTCTGTCAGATGAGATTGAAAATATTTGCATTACAAAGTTTATACAGTCATGTGACTTAGAAGTTGTGAACTGATGTATCTATATTCTAAAATTTTTATTTTATTTACTCATCATTGTACAATTCAATTTTATTATTATACCACTATACTGATACCAGACAATTCATTTACAGAAATTATTGGTTCCACAATTTTTTACTTAAAACTAAATTTAATTTTTTTCCAATAAGCGAACAAAATTTTGGTTAAAATCTAATACACTAGATTTAAAAAACTTGTATTACAAAAAAAAAAAAAATTATAGGTCTCCCAATGTTATCCCAGTTTATGGTATTGCGAAATTTTTAGACAAATTTTTGTAGGACCTTTTTAAAAATATTTTTATTACACACTTGCAATATTTTATCCAGACGTTAATCATAGGACGATCAACGCAGTTGTCGCCGTTTCGCTATTCATTATGGAATCGTAATAATATACGTCATAATAGACAAAAGAGTCAGTTGACCAAAACTACAACGAACTCGTGCCAGTATTATTATTAAATTCTAACTGTACCATTTAATTAAATATCAAATTTATTTAATGCAAACTGTCAAAATATTGAAACGTAACGGTCGGCATATTTATTCGACGATGTGCAAGCGAGCAATGCAAATTTACGAATGATAACCAAGCGAGAGTATTTCGGTGTAGCAATTTACATGGCAGCATCGAAACAATTTAACGTCGAGTTACAACTAATTAGTGTTATTAATTTGTTACACGCAATTCTCGGCGACCGACTTGCGTGATTATCGCAAAAACACGTTGCTCTATTTCGCGCGACATTATATATTGTCGTTTAATTACAACCAATCGTCGTTTAATTAAAACGAGACCCATGCCATCGACAAATTCTGTGAAACACCACCACGTTTATGTTCATTATGTTTTGTGGAAATCCTGGATTATTCTGTGTCCTGAGATACATTGTATGTTGTTAAACGGTGTCTAATATCCGGTTCTTCTATTTTCTTATCTTTCCTATTTTCTTTGAGTTTCTTTTTGTTGATTAGTGATTTGACTTTTTTTCTTTCCAAAAGAACACTTTAAATGTCATAATAGTCCTTTGAAACTAAAAAAAGTTTACGAGTGCAATGGGTTAATGGTAAAACTACGCTATTCTATTCTATTCTAATGGTAAAACTACGCTATTTCAGACAAATAAAATGAGGTTGTATCTTGAAGGAATGACAGGGTGTTTGCGTTCGATAGTTTTTTAAAGGTTCACATTTCTTTCCAGTTTCCATAAATTTGTAAATAGGTATTTGTATAGCTCGCAGAATTTCATGGAACATAAAATTGAAGTATCATTGTTTAGATTTGGGAATCTAAGGGAAGGCCGTTTAAGAATTCGTTGCACGTTCTGCGGGGATTACTACACAATCTTCTGCGGGGTGCAGGAAGTGAGAAACTCGTTAAGAAGTAATTAAAAGCATAAACATGGAAAAAGATTTAGTGCACAGTGAGCAATTTAATACGTAGGAAAGATAAAACAAATATAGGATCACGTACAATAATAGGGGAGACACCGGGGCTGGTTGACTAATTTTTATGAATATGCCACCGGTATTTTTTTTAATATTTGCATATCAAAAGTTTATAAATTTACTTCGATATACGGGCATAATTTTGAAAATCGCTTTGATCGAGTCTCAATTATAATTTTTATTTATGTAGATTAATGAAAGCAATAAGTGAACAATGCTTTTAGATTCTTTACTCTTATCAACCCCTTGTCTTATTATTTTTTCAGTAACTATACTAATTAGCAATAGCTATTCATTGCTTTTATACCGTATCAGATGCAAAACACTGAAATATTATACGCAATTTATATTTGCTAATTATCAGTCGTATAGATTTAAAATTACAGTTAAAGATAAAATTAAACTTTATCGGAAATATAGTGTTCCCTTGTACGGTTTGGACAATAATGCTTTTATAGTGTTTGGTCTATGCCACGAGTGTGACTCGTGGTTGTAAGGCAAGGGGTTAACACTAGAACTACCAAAGATTTTTACAGAAATTTCATAAATTAACTACGGTGCCTTTGGGCAGATTTTCCGTGATTTTCTGTTAAAAATATAGGTAAACCTTTGTCTCGAATCCATTGCATATTATTTTATATACCTTCCACGTTGATTACTTCGGTAGAAATTGCTTTAATCGTCGGTAGTTGTAGTGTTAATATGATACGCGAATTTTCTGCTATGGCGACACATTAAACGGCGGAATAATTATTAATCTGTTTTAATCTTGCGAAATAAAACACCTATTTAATAATTCCACAACTACATGTAATTTGCCAGTTGGCTCCGGTCTCCTCTGCATAAAAATTGTAAATTTTGTCACGTTTTATTTTCATTCTCTTTGATATATCAATTTGCTTTAATAAATAGATTTCTTTGAAATATTACGCATATATGTGTCCCGCAAAGACATCGCAATTTGTTATTCTTTGAATGTAGTACTGTTTCATGCACAAAACATAAGGTTCAAAGGGTAGCAAAAGTTTCGTTCGTTACGGTTTCTTTGTAGGACAAATTTTATAATCAAAGGACATGTACATGTAAATTGAGCTACTATAAATTAGAGCTTCGATAAACCCTTTCAGTTTCTATTGTGAAGACAAGCAACCAATTTTTATCGCAGATGAAATTCAATTTTTACAAATCCTGTGTTTATGGAGAAATTTCGGGACAATGGTTGACCTCTTTTTTTAATGGAACGATATTTTTTGATACTTTCATGGTTTATGAAAAATGTAGTTCATTTATTAATTATATTATGCACCGATTAAGAGTTTAAACATTTTAAAATCCGGAATTCTTTAAGTACTAAATTTCAAAATTTGGAAACATTTTAGTTACTTTTATCCTGCAAAATATGTAGAAAATATAAATTAGAAAATTTCATCACGATATAATAATTCTCTTATTAATTGTTTTTTTTTTTTCTTTACTAAATTCAAAATAATAGTATAATATTAAAGAATATTCCAAAGTAAAGATTATTTTGCCAAAATTTTGATGTTGTTCAAATGATATCGAATAAAAATAAGAAATTTCAAATTTCAATAAATTTCGTACATGAGAAATCTGTTAGCAGTCAAAGTATCGCGGAATAAAAAGAAATTCACTGCTTCTTGAAATATGTTTGCATCTTTAAAACTTAGAATCATGTTGGAAATTTTCATCTGACAATTAATACCACGATTTCTCAAATTTGACTTACAAAGCTGGCCGAAATCTATGAAGGATCATTATCCCGGGAGTTATACCAGCCGATTAAAGATAAAGTTTAATTGCAGGCTTAGCAGACACTCGAACGGTGGCCAGTAATTGCACTTGGAAAGGAAGCTGCGATTCTCTCCATTCGATCATAAAGCTGGGAGAATCGATTGTAATTCCGACGATCGATCTTTTCGTTGTCGGCGTCCAGCTGGCGTGAGGAAGGTCGTACCAAGCGAGATTTGTAATCCAGGGAAACGAATCTGTTCCCTGTTCTTCGGAAACGTCTCTCTGAATGTACTTGTTCTCGATACGATTTCTTGTTTCTTTCTTCCTTGCCTCCAGCTTCAAGTAACGATGCATTCAAACTGAATAGAACTTTGTTTTCACCTTAACACGAATCAATTCGAAAATGCATGGGATAAAAAGGTTTAAATTGGTAGATAGTTCTTCGTGTTCCCTAAATTAATTAACTTAGCAACTTGTGGTTGTATTAACGATGTTTAATACTAAAATTACCAAAGTGGTCAAATATGACCAGTTCCTAATTTTTTATAGATATTCTATAAATTTTTAATAGCGCACTTTTCAGTATTTTTTGTGATTTTCTATAAAGTATTAGGTTGTCCCAAAAGTTTTTTCATTTTATTAATTGGTAATGGATGCATAATATTTTATATTTTATAGTATATTATTATTTTATATAGGATTTATTGTGTTCTATTTTTTTCATTCATCTTTCGATTAACAAATAAGGGTAAATGTTTGTTTAAGCATTGCTAGATGAAAGCATCGCGTGAAGATAATGGAAGGAACTTTCGGGACGACCTAATATATGCTTAAAGATTTCTTTCTTTTAGATTATATATTTCTTCAGGTATCTGTTATTGTAATTTCTTTGGTGTATGCTTAAAGATTTGTTCCTTTTAGATTATATATTTCTTCAAGTATCTATTAGTGTAATTTCTTTGGTACCAATAGGTTTATTTTAATCTTTAGGAATTTTAGTGTTAAAGGACGTTATGCAAAGTTTAAATGCGAAGTCTATTTATTCTATGAAAAGAAAAGAAAAAAATTACAGAAAATTCGAATCCTTGAAATGAAAGCTACTAGATTATATTAATTTAATCCCTATTTCTGTTAGTTATGAAATTTTTAGTTCCACGTGAGCAATGCCTCTGCAGTAAAATAAATAGTCAATAAAATAAGAACGATAAAAATTAGGCAAAAATTTATGACCACCTGCAAGAAATGCTAGACATGTACATTTCAGGAATTTTTAATAGTTGTGGAACAATAAGAAAATATTCTATCAAGAACTTATTCGGAAGTTCATCTAGAACTTTCATTTTTCATCGTGGACTATGTAAATTTCTTTTCACATTAGAAAATATTCTAATACTAAAATTATCGACGATTAAAGATATTTGCACCAAAGAAGTCAAAATAGTAGGTATTTGATAGAAGAGATAGAAAGTCACGGAAAATACTAAAAAAAGTGCAGCATTGAAATTTATAGAATTTCTCTGACAAATTATTGTCCTCTTGAGATTAATGCTTTAAGCTGGTTGTTATTTTCTTATGAGGTTGATATCTCTTTCTCTGTTCGAAGTAAATCATGTTCCGAAACCTTATCCTTGTAATAACCATTTCTTTTTTGTAAATTTCATCTCCGTGATAACTTGGAAGAGGGTTATAAACGCGGGTTCGGACTTTAAACCTGTCGATGAAATAAATATGACTCCTGGGTATTCTCTTGCATTTTGCATGGTCGTTGCGAAACTTTGCACCGAGCGGAGCATAAATATGCATGGTTTTGTCGAGCGCCTAATTAATTGAAAAATCACAAACGGACCCTGTCTCGTTGTATATTTCACTAACAACATAATTCATTATATTAGTACAATATTTTACACAGATCTATTCCAAATAATTTGAATTATTAAAATTTTTACAATTACACAAATAATAATAGGATTATAGGATGATTGGTCGTTCTGGTAAAAAAATAATTTATTATCAAAATAATTATGATTTGTTTTCGAATGTAAAATTAGGTTTCTCAATGTTTGTCTGTAGTTTCTTCTCAAAAGATTCTAAATTATCAGTTAAAGGTGCACTGGTCCAAATGTTTATAACTACACGAATAATTATACAATGATTGGTCATCCTGGTAAAAAAGTAATTTATTATCAAAATTATTGTAATTTGTTTTCGAATGTAAGATTAGGTTTCTCAATGTTTGTCTGTAGTTTCTTCTCAAAAGATTCTAAATTATCAGTTAAAGGTGCACTGGTCCAAATGTTTATAACTACACGAATAATTATACAATGATTGGTCATCCTGGTAAAAAAATAATTTATCGTCAAGGTAATTTGTTTTCGAATGGAAGATTAGGTTTCTCAATGTTTGTCTGTAGTCTCTTTTCTAAAGATTCTAAATTATCACTGTAAGGTGCATTGGTTTAAATGTTTACAACCACACGAATAATTATACAATGATTGGCCATTCTGGTAAAAAAAATAATTTATCGTCAAGGTAATTTGTTTTGGAATGGAAGATTTGATTTCTCAACTTTAGTTTTTAGTCCGTTCTAAGAAAAATTCCAAGCCGCTCTGTAAATGTTCCAAGTCATTGGTAGCCACGAGAATTTCTTCTGCTATATATTTCAATCACACACAGCGAAGGGTAGAAAAGTTTTGCCATTGCTGTATCGACGAAATAAATTCGATGGCCGAACGCAGCACAGGTAATTTAGCAAGTTTCCGTGATTGACAGCCGAAACGATGCTACATAAAACGTTACTAGGGAGTGTTGGAGGGAGTAAATAATCCTCTAACTTTTCCTTCCTTGGGAGGAAAACTTTTTCTTCTCAAATGCCATTTAATTAATGACAGAAAACCATCTCGTGGTAACAATCTCGATAAAGTGAAAGCTATTTTAAGGGCAGGGAAATTATGTTCAAGCTGCTGTAACGCTGTTAAGCGAGAATTGAGCGCCAATTTTTCTTCTCGTAAATATTAATAAAATGTAGATTTCGTTTTATATTTCACTATTAAGCGGCGGATTTTTATGCCGATTCATATTTCCGTGAATATAATTGAAAAAATAGAAGATAGCCGTACAACTTTTTTTATCCAGTAAATATTATCCATTTCGTTGCAAATGGCGTATATACACGCCCTCAGAAATTAAGCAGTCATTCGCAAAAATCGTTCGTAGATATTTTCCATAGTTAAATTGATCTGTATACTAAGAATATTTTTAATCTTCCGCCACATTTATACATTTTTACATTTTACTTACACATTTTTGCTTATTACGTACACCTTGTGTATCTGTGGTTTTAAATTTTTCATAAATGCATATAAAGTCGCAGCCTGTTCATTATGAATAACGAGGAATAAAGGTTAGAGAATTACTGATTTTGTAGTTAACGTTCTAGCTTAGAGTTTTGTATCTTTACTCTCTATGGGACCGTGTGACTTAACTCTTTGAGGTACGGTGGGATTAAAAGTGTCCCACCTTTTTGATGTATTTCACGGCATGGTGGGACATTTTTAGTCCCACCTCGAAATCTTGCAGTAGCTGCATGTGCATAGGTTTATATTTCGCCTTATTTATGTAAAGCAGTTGGTAATGTATTCAAACAATGTTACAAATGTATTCCTTGTGTTGGCACCAATTGTTATAAACGGAAGGTTTATTGCACTAACATTTTAATTAACTATTACTATTTTGTAATGTTTTTACATGATGTTATACCTTTATTAATAAAAATATAGCAATTTTGTTTCATTTAAAACCCGATAAAATTCCTGTGCAACATGGGTCTATTTCTGATCTGAAATCCTGTGCCTCAAAGAGTTAAAAGTTACAAACTGATGTATCTATATTTTACAAAATTTATTTTATCCAGTTATCGCTGTACTATTAAATTTGATTATTGTGTTACTGTAGCGACACCACGATCCATCCACGGTAATTATTAGTTTAAACATTTTCAAATCAAAGTGAAAAACTGTAATGAATCGTATTTTTTTCTCTGATAAGTAGATAAAATTCGGGCTATAGAGGGTTAATACATTTCAAGAGTTACTCAAACTGTCCTAGTTTTTTTTTTCTTTTTTTTTAAGTATATAAATGATGTTTAAGATTAACGAACGACCCGTTTATAAACCTGATTGTTTAACGTAAGAGGTTTATTCGAATTTGATGCTCAATGTTTTCTACTGCGCACGCTTTTGCACGTAACTTCGTAATAAATTTTGTATGCAAATTATGAACTGAATGCAAGGTAAAGTTATTCATTATAATGTACGATATATGCAAACGAGTATTTTTCAAAATCATAGTTTACGCGGTCAACATGACCCGTGTATTGTGAATTCGTCCTTAATTTCCTGGGTTTTATTGTTCCTTCGATCGTTTTTGTTCGACCCCAACATCCAGGAAATATAATTTTTTTCCAACTATAGAAATCATTGTTGATTTTTCAGTAGACAAATATTGTTCTTAAATTTGTTTGAAAATTTTACTTCCCGCGGGAGATTTATAATTCAGTGATCAAGTTACTTAAAAATTACTATTCACGAATGTACAAAGTTACATAACGTAGAAGAGAAAGATTTTTGTGCTCTGTTCCAAACATTGAAACACTAACCTACAGTCTATCAATTAAAGCATGCATTCCATAAATTAGTAATATTAAAACGAAAACAGTAACTTCAGTATTATTATTTTTCTTTTTTTTGCATCAAATTTTGTATTAATGGAACTTAGACACATGGTTACAAAATAACACTATTTATTTACCTTATTAATAAGAAAACGTGAAAAAAAAAAATACAAAATACGCTGTTAGAACAGTGAATTGATAAAATGAAATTATAAAAAAAAAAAAAAAGAAAAAAAGGAAAGAAAGAAGGGAACCCTACTATTATATTAATATTTTATGTCTTCAATAGCGATTTATAATCTTCTGAGCATTGATCAAACTAAATGCTTTGTAATGTCTGATACAATTTCATATCAGACCTCCTTGAAATCAATTTATGATAATTTTTCGTCTCAAGTATTTTTATACAATTGCTTAGTTCAGCCCAAAGATATCGAATCGAATTTAAACTCGGGAAATTAGCTAACGCATATCGCATTATAATAAAAATTTGATAAGTCGTGTACGCAAAGTACGATGGATGCATATGGACTTCTGAAACCGACCGTGTCTAACAGTATTTTCACGAAGAAAATTGTTCCCCTTACCTTACACCTATTAGAAACGTTCGAAATTGAGCCATCTAGTTGGAACAATAAAACCATAAAAAGTACCAGAGGCTTCAATTTCAAAGTCGAGGAGCACCCTGGAATGTTGTTAGCACTATTTTGCTGCTCCTCTTCGTAGCAGCAGAATTCCAACGAATTTTCCTCAGCAGACTCGCGTCAAAAGGAAGAATTTTCACTCAACAAGGAGGGTAGAAGTTGCCCGTTCACGGTTCTTCGTTAACCCAGAACACCATGGATATCCTTTTCTCCCTCCTGATAATTAGGTCGGACCGGGACGTTTTTTCCTCCGAGGAACGACCTGACTACATTGTTTGCGCCGTCTGCTTTAACACTAGAACGACCGACGATTAAAACATACTTATCTGTAGCGTAGAAATAAAAAAAAAAATATACACGATGCAAGGGAGAGGAATATTTACAGATATTTTTAATAAACGGATAAATAGTTTAATAAATATAATAATACGGATATTATAATAATGTATATTTAATATTGTGGGGATATTAATAAGTTGTGAAGATATAAAATATTAATATAATAGTAGGGTTCCTTTCTTTCTTTTTCTTTTGTATAATTTCATTTTTATAAATTCACTTTTCTAACAGTGTATTTTATATATATATTTTTTTATGTTTTCTTATTAATAAGATTATTTTTTAAAAATTATTATAAATTGATTTCAAAGAGGTCTGATATAAAATTGTATCAGATATTACAAAGCCTCTAGTTTG